>CAUYPK010064997.1:0-50782 GCA_963574355.1 Loris lydekkerianus
CATAGTGTTGTGTGTCTATATTCCCACCAAATTGTGTGGGTGTGGTAATGTTAAATAAACCAATGCAATAAAACCCGGGGAAAACTTTTATACCTTGTCTAAAAAAAAAAAAAAAAAAAAAAAGAAGCAGTAGATAACAATCCCACTGTACCCACTGAATAAAGGCCAAAAGGGGCCCATAGGATGGATACATGTGTGTCCATGGTCAGGTGCCTGATTACCAGGTGTGTTATTCCTCAATCTAATCCTTGTGTATCCCTGCAGATTTCTCCATCTTCTCGACAGAGAGAAAGAGTGTAGAGTGGACTTCTGAAAGCCCTACCATAGTTCTTCCTGGAAAAATTCATCACTGGATGCAATTTTCTATTCTGGGCAGGAAAGAATAAGAGGCTTTAGGCAGAAATTTGTGGTAAGGACGTAGAAAGACAATAAACCTCAAAGAACCAAAGGGTTGAGCAGAGAAGTAGAGTTTACATCCACCACGTAGGCATCAGTTCCACCAGATCTCAATGAATATGTAAGAAGTAGCCCTATCTAGAACCACTTCCTAGCAGGGTTGCGTCGTCTCAAATAGTTTCACCTACACCAAGCTTCTTTAAGAAATCATTAGGTAATTTGGCTTTATTATGAATTTGATAATAGGAATATATCGTAGAATTTAGATGATATTCAGAATCAGTGAGATGACCAAAAGGACCAGTCAGGAAAACTGTCAACATAGCTAAATGACAGATATTTACTCTTTATCTCAAACAAAACATGTAAAAAATATTTCTTAAATCAATACTGCAGAATTCAGAATATTTTTTCTCAAAGAAACAAGATCACCAATAATGGTCATTTTTGAGGTTAGTTTCCCAGGCCTATTTTACCCACAATCTAAGAAACATATTTTGCAATGCATACAGTAGAGCTGGCAGTATAAAGAAATAGGATATGAGGATAGGTTTGGCTTACTTCAAAGGTCTTGTTAGATAAGTCGAAACTTGTTAAATTGTACACTTTTAACTTGTGCAATTTATTGTATGTTAATTAAAGTTCAGTAAAGCTGTTTTATTAAAAAAACTCCAAGAAGAGTTAAAGGAGTTTCTTCCTCCTCCTGCCTCAGACATCACATAATAGGAGAAAGAAGACAGTAAATTTCAGTTTCCCTTATCAGTGCTGAAGCTCAACTGAATGAAAGTTATAGAGGTCTTTGTGAGCTGACCTCAGACCAAAATAGAATTTAAATTGTCATCTTTATCTAAAAACTTGGTCTCATTCTACAATCAACATATATGCCAATGAATTAGACTTATTTAGAATTTGAGAATGACTGTACCCATTTATCAAAAACTATCTTCTGTAATTTATTTACTAATTTGTGTTAATTGTTGAACAATCAGAAAACAATGATGTGCAGGAGAAAAAAATCACATTTAATTTTTCCTCCAGAGATCCTTTCACAATCAACTTTTGAATTTTTTAAATTCCAATTAAAGTATACAGATATAAATTTTTAAAGTGGTATGAATGCCCAAAATAATCTATATTTGGCTTTAGAAATCCCCTAGGATTTGATTTTTGAATATTGAGAAATTATTCACATATCAAATTACTACCATCTTCTTGCCTCGAGGAAGTAATTATTTCATAATAAATGTCTTTGCCACTAACTCCTTATGAATTAGCATAAGTACTAGTTTTATGCCCCTATTATTAATTCCCATAAATAGGATACAATTGCAATACCATGATGTTCTCAATTCAGAGTTTATTTTTCACATCCATACTGAAATGTACAATCCCACAAAGATCCCCTCCCTCCCTCACACACATACAGACACACAAACAGTATGTCTCATGGTCATTTGTTAACATGACACTACTTGTGAAATTTTAATAAAAACTGAATTCTGATTGTTTTTATTCCAAATATATGTGTGCATGTGTGTACATGGAATATAAATGTATTTGGAATACATTTATATATATATTTGGAATACATTTATATATATTTGGAATATATATATATTTTTGGAAGGAGATTTTATCAATATTCCTTCATTAATGCTATGACCATACTTTTTTAAATCTTCTCATGTTTAAGAATAGTAGAGTTAATAAAGCAAAAGAATAACAAATTGTCCCTGTTTCTCCCTTCACTTCCCTTTGACTTCCCTTGTTATCTTTTCCTTGCCTCATACATTTGTTTGTCCTCGTTTTTTTCTCTTTGTCTTTGCTTCACATGAATACAGCCAATTAGCTAAAATCTCAGTTCTTTCACATACTCAATTACATGTTTTTTTCTGACTATTGCTTCTAATTCACCAACAATACCAAAATTTATTTCAGGCATTTTCTAATCTTACCTTCTGTTTATCTCACACAATAAACAAGTTTGGAAATAACCAATTTATGTTCAGAGAGTAGATTTGGACATCGAACATACTTGAGTTATAATCCCAGTCTTTCATTAATTAGGTGGTTCAGTTAATAGTTTAAATGCACTGATCCTAAGATTCCTCATCTATAAAATAGTATAATAATGTACAACTGATAGATTTACTATTCTTCCTCTTAATCATCAAAACAATAGTAGATTAGGAACCTGAGACAATTATCTAGGAAAAATAGTCCATTTGACCAGCAATGGTCACCAGAACTTTAGGGTAAATTATTTGTCTTCTCCTCTCCTGGTTGCTCTTCTGCTGTTTCCAACCTTCTCTGCTACCTCAACCATTTCCTAGGCTCTTTTACACATCTCCACTCTTGTCTCCCCTAGAGCTACCACTCTCCTATCTAGAAGCTCTGATTTGCCCTAGAGAAAATGAAATGGTAGAGAACTGGAATCAAACATAGCAGGATCCAAATCTGGACCCTGCCACTTACCAGTTATGTAACTTTAGCAAATTACTTAACCTTTTTAAAGTCGAGTAAGTAACTTTAGCAAGTTACTAAACCTTTTCTAAAGCAGTTTTCTCAATTATTAAATTGAATCAATGACAATCTGCAAATTTGTGAAGAGTTCCATATTTTAAAAAATAAAAGAAAAAAATTGAGTCAATGACAGTACCCTCCCAGGGTTATTTTGAGAAAGAGTGTGGTGCAGTATCTGGAACACAGTAGATACCAAATAGTTCTGGTTATATCAGAATATCTCTTACAATGCCCACAAGTTATTTCATCCATTTTTTGAACAATAGTTGGGTGATGGGCACACTTGTGGTTCTGACTAAAGCACTGTAAGGCTATCATTTGTACACCTTAATATTGTGAAATAAAAAATAATTTAAAACAATTTTTTGCCCATTTGATCCAAATGTATTATATCCTCGTTGACTTCCTAAAATATTTTTTTAAAATGTTTGCTTGATGATGATAGTCATATAATAGTTTTTCATGTTCAAGGTTATAGAAAATTCTTTGTCCATACTTTTGCACAAATATAAGCAAATTGCATTAAATTACTGAGTCTATGTTTTCTAAAGAAAGAAGACTAGCAACACCAGAATTGTTTTGTATGAGGTCAGCATTAAAATTCAGATTTCCAGACATTATACATACTGATTTAGAATTTCTTACATGGGCTAAGGAGCCAGAAATCTAGAAATTTAACACATTTTTCTGTTGAGTTTAATTTTTCATTAAAGTTTACAAACTTGTGCTAAGAAAGTCACTTAGCAGAAGGTCTGTACAGAACATGAGTAATAAATTTAATTTGAAAGATCCCTAGTACACAGAATTGATTTTTGTTTTTTGAAAATTAAAATAAAATAGTTACGTGGAATTAGAACACCTGAGATCTTGAAGATGACAAACCCACAGTCAGCATTGTTATATTTGTTTATAAAAATCTTGGTTGAAATGCAATCACATAGTACTTGGTGGTACTTATAATTCAGTGGCTGGATGCCTTCCATTCTTGTGTCCACCACCAACCCAATGGGTTAGTTTCCCTCAGTTCATGATCCTTTCACATCATGCATTCTTATATCCTCATAGCTTCAGGAACCATGGAATTATTTATTCATTAACAAGGATTATTTTCTGAGGTTAGCCCCAGAGTGTGAAATTTCTCTTGTCTGAAAACTAGACCATGAGATTGCTAGGCACATGAGATTGAAGGCACATTATGGTTCACATTTACCCCAAAAGAATGAGGAAAATTGACCAAGACCGGCCAATCAGCAGAAGCTGCGTTTCTTACAGATCTTTTCACCACAAGCCTGGAATGAACAATTTGCCAGAGAATATTGCAGGGCAAAACAAGCTCCAGGGATTGATGGAGCATTTTGGGGGGTTCACCATTGCAAATCAAGGTTCTCCATTCCACATAGAGTTAAACCAACACAGCCAGACCTTCTGAGAAGACAAAAGGGAGAGATATTATGCCTCAATTGGGACTACTGTAGTCTCTGCCTCTCTAAAGTATACATACATCCACTACTGAGGAACACTACATTTCTGAATGTCCTCTGGCAATTTTTGAAAAGTCTTATCTTTTTATTCTCATTAACTGGTGCTTTTTTGTTTTTAATTTTAAAAAAATGTTTTTTTGGTCACCCTCAGTAGAGTGTGTTGATGTCATAGCTCACAGGAACCTCAAACTCTTGGGCTCAAGTCATCCACTTGCCTCAAAATCCCAAGTGGCTGGGACCACAGACACCCACCAAAATTCCCAGCTATTTTTGAGAGATGGGGTCTTCCTATTGTTCAGGCTGGTATCAAACTCGTGAGCGCAAGCCCTCCACCCACCTTGGCCTCCCAGAGTGCTAGGATTATAGGCTTGAGCCACTGTGCCTAACTCTAGATTGAACCAGTGTTGTAGAATTCGGAACTTTATCTTCTTGATTCCTTCCCCTAAACCATTGTTGCCCTTTGCACCTTGAAAACTCTTAGCTACTTTTCATGGAGAGCAAGATCAGGCCAACCTTGTTTGCCATCAGCCAAATACAGTGGAGAGTACCCCCTAATCATTTCACAGTCTATTTGCAACTTTAATAAAGAAACTAATATATTGAGAATTTCCTGCTTCCTTTTAAAAGTAGAAGAGGGTCTATTTTTGATTCTAATATGCATCTCCAAGTTTCCAATGCTGTCGTAAAAATTAACTGCTGGGATTTGAAGCTGCTGGGCAGAAACTCTCTCAAATGATACTGTACTTGCCTCATACTAACATCCTGATTCTCAGGCTATTTCATTTCACTTAAGCAAGTTTTCTGAGTTGAAATTACCTCATTTGGAATCACTTTTCTCATGTAAGAGGTAAGAACTAATGTCATCAAACAAATTCATTTTACATAGAATGTAGAAGGACCAGAGCTGGATTTGTTCCCTGATTCTAGACTCAGCAGAACGTCTCTTTCAGTCTGTCACTAATTTTACACTTTCCTTAAAAACTTCTTCTGGTTAAGGATTAGATGTTAGTTTGTGTTGTTTTACAGACATTTTCCTTGTGAGCCTGACAGACTTTATCTCCCTGAAATGTAAGGCCTTCACAGATGACTGAAGGGCAATTCATCCCACTAGGTTACCCATCCTGCTCCTTAGTGGAAAGTATGTAGCTCGCCAGCACTGCCTTGATAATAATCTGCAGCTGAGGTTGCTGCATTCCCAACCCTTTTAATGTAACAGTGTGTACAAGTATAAATATGCTCAGAGACGAGGGAAATACATTCAATTATTTCATTGCATTATTCCACAACGTACATCATGTCTCCCCAGGCATTGAAAATAGACCAAGCAAACCACAAATAAGATAAATCCTATGATCATCCAAATGAGAACAAAATCCAAAATATGGCCTTAGTTTGTGGTTGAATATATTTGAGTGGGAGATTATTATCTTTTTCATCTTGAGTCTATTTCTTTTATGTTATGTTTAAATTAATTACACATGGAAATGCTTCTTCAGTGAGATATGTGGATGATTTCCTGAGAACAAAGTGTGGTGGAAATCCCTGGATTTCTTGGCAGAGACATTTGAAGTGAAATTACTCCACCTTTTATTTAGTTATGACTCTGAAATCCAACAACAACAAAATGCTGCATGTGGTTATTCTCACTGTCAGTCTTGTTTTCTCTTGTTCAAGGAAAAAAATTAAGAGAAAAATCATTTCTGTAATGATGTAAAGATCAAATTTTTTAAATTTTTTTTAAAAGCCAGGTAATTGGGTTTCTTAACCACAGTTTCCTTTCTCATATATTATATTACTTAACATTTATTAAAAATCTATGACTCATAATATGTTATTTAAAATAGAAGAAAGTTAGGAATAGTTAGTTTCCACTTCTAAGGGAATATAGGCTCCTATGTTACTCTATGTAAATAGACTTTCCAAAAGTATTAGGTCCCACTTTTAATGGCTGACTTGAGCCATATATGAAGTGAACATTTCATTTCTAAAACAAAAAGGCAAAGCATTGTACCCCCACAGAATTTGTCTGAACAAAGATGTTTGGAGAAACAATCTGGATTCTGACTCACTAAGAAATAATACAAATGTTATATTAATTTATTTCCTTAATTATTACAAATTAAAAAAGACAAATAATAATTGCTAGAAGGCTTAAAAAGAGCATAGCTATGAATTATTCTAGTGTGTGCAATAACTAATTGTTGAATGAATGCTTGAAAGGCTGGATTAAGGAATGATTGAATGAAAATAAATGGATTCTTTCTTCTGGATAAGTTCAAGTCTAAGCTGGTATCAGTCATGGTTATAGAAAGAGGTATGATAACATTTCTTAAGGAGATCTCATTGAGGGTGAAGGAACCCATGGTGATGAAGCTCTCACAAATCTAAATAAATGTCTTTCCTCAAAAAATATCTATTATTCTTTTCTACATGATTCTTTAGAGTGACATGTTATGAAAAGGATCCTTCATGGGGAAAAATATTCACATGCTCTTCCCTAAAGTGGAAGGCTAAAGAAGGGGTGAGATTTGGTGAGCATGACCATCAGAAATATCCATGATAACAAACTCATTAGGACAGTTATTAAAAACAACAAGACCAGAAAATAGCAAGTGTTGACGAGGATATGGAGCAATTGGAACCTGTGTGCACTGCTGATGGGAATATAAAATGGTATAGTTGCTTTGGATAAAAGGGATGGTGATTCCTCAAAAAATTAAATACATAATTACTGTAGTATTCAAGAATTCTGCTTCTAGTTATATACCCAAAAGAACTGACTGCAAGGACTCAAACAGATATTTGTACATCCATATTTATAGTAGTATAATTCACATGACCAAAAGTGAATTATAAAATATAATTTTATAATTTAGTATGAATTTATGTACATACCTTTATTTCACCTTAAAAGGGAATGAAATCCTGATATAAGCTACAATGTAGGTGAAGCTTAAAGACATTATATTAAGTGAAACAAGCCAGTCATAGAAAAAAAAAATACTGCATGATTCCACTTATATGACATACTTAGAAAAGTCAAATTCATAGAGACAAAAAGTAGAATGGTTGTTGGTGGGGGCTGGAAAGTGGGGATAGTGGGGGGTGGAAGGCGGAGTTAGTGTACAGTTCTTCATTTTGAGAAGATAAAAAAGTTATAAAATTGGATGATGATGATGGTTGTGTATCAATGTAAATATACTTATAGCTATAAAACTATATGTTTAAAAGTGATTAAAATAATAAATTGTGTGTTATGTATATTTAATCATAATAAAAATAAATATCATTAGGGCAGAAGTATAATGATGCAACCAAATTCATTCCCAGAAGAAATGTAGGAATTATGGATAGAAGGCTAGGATTGGATGAACTTGTAAGAGTCTGTCACCATTAAATCTTCCTGAGTTATCTTATGTTAAAACATTTTCTCTCTGACTTCACTTATTAACAGAAAGACCTTTTAATTCAAACACCTTATGTGATTTTTTAAATTTTCAATACATTTAGGATGTACAAGTGTTTTTTATTACATGGATAAATTGTATAATGCTGAAGTGAGAGTTTTTAGTGTACTCATCACCAGAATAGTGTACATTGTACCAGACAGGTAGATTTTTATTCCCCTCTCTTAGATTTCAATCTCCATTGCACAACTTCATGACCACATATGTCTCTCATTTAAGGCCTACTTTCAAGTGAGTTTTCCATGCCTAAAATACGTCGCTTAGGATAATGATTTCCAGTTCTATCCTATCTATATCTATATCTATATCTATATCTATATCTATCTATATCTATATATCTCACATTTCCTTTATCCATTCATCAACTGATAATCAGTTGATGCCAGAATGATGATCAGAACCATGCCACTTCAGTTGATTCCACATCCTTGCAATTGTGAATTGTGCTATGAGCAACTTTTGAGTGTAGGTGTCTTTTTTGTAAAATGACTTATTTTCCTTTGTGTAGATACCCAGCTGTGGGATTTCTGCTGCTAGATAAAATAATAGATCTACTTTTAGTTCTTTGAGGAATCCTATGCTGTTTTCTATCTTGGTTGTAGTAGTTTACATTCCCACCAATAGTGTAGGCATTCCCTTTTGCCAACATCTATTGTTTTTGACTTTTTAATAGTGACCATTCTGAAAGAGGTAAAGTAGTATGTCATTGTGATTTTAGTTTACATTTCCCTGATGATTAGTGATGGTGAGCATATTTTCTTATATTTGTTGGCCTTTTTAAAAGGAATCTGTTCATGTCTTTGGCCCACTCTTTGATGAAATTTTTGTTTACTTCTTGCTGATTTGTTTGATTTCTTTGTGGATTCTGGAAATTAGTCCATTGTTGGATGTATAGTTTGCAGATGGTTTCTCCTTAGTTTGTCTGTTTACTCTGTTATTTCTTTTGCTGTGCAGAAACATTTTAGTTTAATTACGTTCCATTTGTTTATTTTTTTATTTGCTTTTAATGTTTTACTTATAAGTTTTTTTACCTAGACCAATAGCCAGAAGAGTTTTTCCTAGGGATCCAGTTACATTCCTGCCTGGGGCTATCCAATTTTCCCAGCACCATTAATTGAATATGGTATCCTTTTCTCAGTGTATATTTTTTTCTGCTTTGTCAAGAGTCAGTTAGTTGTAGGTATTTGACATTATTTGGGGGTTCTTTATTTTCTACCTTTATACCATTACCATGCTGGTTTGGTTACTGTAACCTTATAGTAGAATTTGAAGTCAAGTAATGGGATACCTCTAGATTTTTGTGGGGTTTTTTGTTTGTTTGTTTGTTTGCCTGGGATTGCTTTAGGTATTCAGGCTCTTGTCTGGTTCCATATAAAAGTTATGATTATTTTATTTATATGTATATAAATATATATATTTATGTATATATATGTATATATATATGAAAAATGATATTAGTATTTTAATGACAATTGCACTGAATCTCTTAGGCCTTGTGTGTTGATCTTTAAAGTAGAAGGAAACTAGAAAGCTACCTTTAATTCTGAAGCAAGCCAAAAAGAGACAGTAAATGCTAAAGGAATCAGTAGTCATTATGGCCAAAATGGTCATTAGTCAAGTACTTTAACAAGAAAAAATCAGTACTGGACTACATCATGTTTTACCTGACTCTTCAATAACAATCTAGGTAGAACCTATAAGAGACTTAAAAGAGAAAATTATTAAAAAAAAAAAAAAATAGAAGAAGAGAAAAGAAAAGACATGGAAGAAGCACAATAGAAAACAAAGTTATAGCAAATCTTAATTATGGCGATCTCCTACATTTAATTCTACTTAGATGTACTTGTGTTGATCTCACCCACTAGGCTTGGAATTCTCTTAGTTGAGATGTAGTAGTCTTTCAATAAACACATATTCAAGAAATACACGAACATGCTAATATCAGTTAGGATTCAGTTCAATCTATAAAACCTTTTAAGTGCCTATGATGTACGATGAATGTCCTATAGGAATGGCAGTATATCAAAAAGTCAAATACATAAATAATTAACAATGGCTGAGTCTGATAAATAGATAATGGAGTTGAAAATAAGTAAAAAAAAAAAAAAAATGGGGACCACAGGAAAGCTTTTCAGAGGAGGTTAGATTTTAATGAGATTTTGAAAAATAGGAAGACTCTGATAGGTAGCTAACAAACAATTAGAGTTCTAGAAAGAGAGAAAATCAGTGTGCTAAGGGACACAGAAATAGGAAAAATGCAAGCCACACTCAGAGAACAGCAAATATAGTTTTTGGTATCAGAGAACTGAGAATGTATGAGTGAGGAAAATTTTGCAAGTCAGATTGAAAGCCAGAAAAGCTGTATTATTTACCACATAATGGGGGACTACGGGAAAGTTTTGAGTAGAAAATAAACTTGGCCTGCTTCCAGTTTAGGGAAGATAACCCTCGAAGCAATGTGGACTATGAATTTGCAAGATGGAGTGAATGGAGCAATAGAGAATAAAGAGAAAAAACACAAAGAGCTCAGTTAAAGTGATGGCAATGGAGATAAGGATGTATGTTAGAGATTCCCACAATTCTATCTTCTGAATGCTTTTGGAACCATGGAAAATGTAAATATATTCAATATAACCACCTGGTAAAATGGGAAATAAAGCACACAAGAGGCAAAGTTGAAAATAATTTTTTATTATGTAACAATTTTATCTTTAAGGAGGTCCTTTAATGGAGCCCCCTATAGTGTTCAGCTAATCCTTTTTTGCCTCATATTGTCTCTGCAGTAATCTTATGTGGGCAATCATCAGCTTATTTAGCACCATCTTTCTGGGAGTACATAATCCATCTGTACTGAACAAAACTATCTGTGATTCCTTGCTTTAGTCCTGAGCACCAGGAGCATCATGGTAAACTGCAACAGTGCCTGAGATGCTGAGTGCACTTTGGCATTGACTTATATGAGGCACAACTGACAAGAAAATAGGAACAACTCACCAAGAAATGAGGAAGGTTTGGAGAAAAGAGTCCTACTAGATGAGCCAGAAGAATTTGGGTTTCCATTCCTTTGTTTCTGCTGAACCTCATTTCCTTGCTGATAAACACTTATCTCATCTTACCTCTGAGAGCATTTCAAACAAGATTATTTTAAGTGCTCCACAAAATTAAAAATGACAATGAAATTAGTGGTTATTTTTATTGTCATGAGAGGAATCATGAAGTTTCTAAAAGATCTCTACATGAAAACATGTTTTCATATCCTCTTAGTAGGTACAGGTAAGGCCAAACCCTTTGAACCCAACATTGGAACCACTTTGATGCAATGAGAATTCTCTAAAAATTTTTTTTTTTTCCAGAGTATGGAGAGTGGTCTGTCATGGCGATAGTAAAGCATGCTAGCCTCTTGGCTGGTGAGATTGAAGTATCATCTGAGGAAGTAGATTACACACACATGTATTTCTTAGACCCCATAATCTATAGTTGTAAAAAATGTTTCCTTAATGTGAGATGGCACTTTAAAGTGGGAGAAGTATCCGTATTTGAGTCTTAGTGGAATTTATATATGATTTGCTATATCTAGCAGAGAGTTGGCCAAGCTTTCCATAAGTATATTCATGTAGAGGTTCAGGTTCTGCCTGAGAGAATCCAAGGTCAGTTCACTGCTGGGGACAGATACACATGGACACGTGTAGTAAGCTGGTGAGTTTTGTACAATCAAAGCCAGGATATTTTCTTGAGAAAAAAAAATCTCATGATAAGTGAACATGGAGCAAAAATCAAATCAGTAAAACAGTAACAAAACAAACAAAGAAATTAAGCCAAAATAAACCCTCAGTTTATGGAAGAGAGGAATAAGACACGGGTCCCAAAAAATTTATCTGTAGCAACAATTAAGAGCTTCCCTAAGGGAAAAGTCACCACAAGTGGTAGTGGAAGAAAGAGCTCTGAGCTGACCACTATCAAAGATTAGTCTTCTGAATCACATCTAATACTCAGAGTGTCTCCTGACTCAACATGAGGGGTGGCGAGAAAACATAAAAACCAAAATAACATTTATTTGAAGACTCTAGTACATATCTAGCTGCAATCCTGCTCTGTGATATTTTCAACACTGGTAACTAACAAAGGAGAAACATCTACTTTGCCATGGATAGCCATTTAGCTTCAGCCTCACAAGTGCTCCAAGGAATGAGTTTGGAGACTCCTAGAGGAAGAGCATGAACATATTCAGTGAGGCACAGAGGTTCCCTAGCAGGTGTTCAGTAGATGGGGTGCTTGATAAGAAAACATGGTACTGAAAAGGCGATGCCCAGCAGGAGGTGGTAGGGCCAGCTAGGAAGAAGTAGAGTGGAGTACCAGGAAGGGCATGATGCCCATGGCAGAAGAAGGCAACATCCTATATCAGAGTGAAGAAGTCTCTGTTTAATAAAAACATTCTTTCAAGTTCTAAATTCATACTAATTTCTATTTAGAAATGAAAAAAGTTATGTACCAGTGATGAAAAGCCACAAAATGTTCACCCATCATTTCTTAACAAATTTGGCAATTTTCCTAATGTAAGTAGAAGTTGACAGATTAGAATTCCTTTCATAATGCAATGTCCCAAAGGACGTTGGACTAATCACACAGATCTGACAGAACCAGAATAGCGAACACACTAAGAAACCCCAGGGTCTCCAGTTCTTATATTTTGCATGACCTTCATGTTTAACTTCAAGTTTCAGATTTATTTAAGCTTTAAAATAGATTCATGAGTTTCATTTTAAGTCAGTATGATTTTTTTTATGAGTTTCTTAAAAAGACATTAATAACTGATCACCCAGGGCTCATTTCAATCATACCCTGCTCTTTTGATACCTCTGGAAACTAAGGAATCAAGGAAAGTTGTGGAACTGTGTTTTAATGTATTTATATTTTTGCCTACAGATACGAAATGAGCTAGAAGAAAGAAGCCAAGTTCAGGACTGCGTGACAATGGTGTTAAAGGACTGCAGCTCTGATTATAGTCATGTGGGAGATTTATGGGTTGATAAGACTTCATTGATCAAAAGCATATTTTAGTATTTAGTGTGAAAATTTACAAATGATCTCCAGATATATTTATGCAAGCGGGACACCATGGTAACTAGACTGTGAAAAATAAAAAAACAGTTTAGGCAACGTCTAGGTGAGGCTAAAACAACTGGTTGATTCAGAAATTTCAATTATCAGAGAAGACATTGAAAAAAAGAAAAGCTATCAATTCATTGCTAAATTTAGCTAACCAATTTGGTCAAAAAGATTATTTTATTAGACATGGTCTTTGAATTATGAAATAGCTAATAAGAAAAATAGTGGTATAATAAAATATTAAATTTCTTGGATAGCCAGAGAATTGCCTACAACATAGATAGTTTTAAAACAGAAAATGTCAACTAGATAGCAATATACTTTAACACCAACAATTTCAGCAATTTCTAAAGAAGTAAATTGAATAAAGAAGACTTATAAAAATTATTTAAGTAAATCTAGAAACCATGTTGTCCAGCTTTTTTGATTAAATCTTATTCCATAGCATAGCGACTAAAAGAAAGCATTTTTTTTTAACACCAAATATCTCTCCCAGTCCTAGTGTTGGAGATTTAATGTATGGAAAGAAGATAGTCACTAAAACAAAAGGAGACTCCATTTAACTGATCTTCCATTCATTTACAAAGACACTCATCACTGCTTAAGTAATGCGCAGCCCAGTCTATGCTCCTTACCAGTGGCTAGAATATACCTCTCAGGAATGTCCAATCATTTTTTTTTTTTCTATTGCACATTACAAGAATAGCAGTTGTCTTGGGCCACACATTAAATACACAAACACTAACAGAACTTATTAGCAAAGATACACAAACACTAACAGAACTTACTAGCAAAGAAAAAAAGGTCCTTGCATACCTTTCATGACATGCCAGCACCATAAATAAGCAAAATGTCCTCACAGGATCAGCATGCAGCCGATGGGCTGCAGATTGGACACCCCAGCAGCACATCTACTCAAGGAGAACTACAACCTCTTGGGCTGAATGCTTAACAAGGGCCAGTTGTGTTTGTTACCCAAACCTATTTAAGCTATTTTTAAAAGGATGAAATATGAGCGACTTCTAAAGAATAATCACAAATAAGTGAATTATTTCAAAGAAATAGTCACTTCTTTGAAAACTACATTAAATTGTTAACAAAAACTCAGTAAAAATGAGTTACTAATAAATATTACAACATGAAGGCTGAGGAAGAAAATTATGTGTCCTGTTTCAAATTGTTCTGCAAATGTCTTTAAATTCTTGTTAATCTAAAATAAGCCAAATTTGGAAAATGTATGTAATGGATTGCAGGTATAGTTTTTACAATAAATTTAATATTTTGGTAATAGGAAATTACAATCATTGAAATAAAAGAGGTTTGATAGATGCTAAATAAGAATGGAAAGTACATTGATTGATGGTAAAAATACTCTGTGGCTCAGTGGGTAGGGAACTGGCCCGATGTACCGAGGGTGGCGGT
Source organism: Loris lydekkerianus (assembly GCA_963574355.1). Taxonomy (NCBI): domain Eukaryota; kingdom Metazoa; phylum Chordata; class Mammalia; order Primates; family Lorisidae; genus Loris; species Loris lydekkerianus. Next base: position 14,396 of record CAUYPK010064997.1, read on the forward strand.
TTTGAACCTGGCCCCAGCCAAACTGCAACAAAAAAATAGTTGGGCTTTGTGGCAGGCATCTGTAGTCGCAGTTACTTGGGAGGCTGAGGCAAGAGAATCGCCTAAGCCCAGGAGTGGAGGTTGCTGTGAGCTGTGTGATGCCACAGCATCTACTGAGGGCAACAAAGTGGGATTGTGTCTCTATAAAAAAAAAAAAAAAAAACCCTCTACATGTATATATGTCAAATCAAAATGAAGTGTGTAAAATATGTGAGTACATAGCACTATAAGGTATCTGTGTGTATATGTATATGTACTAATATAGGACTCCCTACTTTAATTGGAATTTCTGCTTAATTGGACACATACTTAGGGAAATCATTTTCAATAAGAAGACTTCTAAAGAATAATCATGCACCTTCTTAAACTATTAGTCTAAAATTGAGAGAAATTCAAGAAACCCTTGAGACATAAGATAATTTATGTCATTCAAGTGAATTTTCCCACTTAAAGGAAAAAATGGAAGTTGCATGGAAAAGTACAATTTCACCCAACCTTTTTCCAACATATCACAGGGTAGAACTTTGTTCAGAAAAAAAACAATTAACAACATACAAAATTCTGAGAATCTGCAAGATCAAAAAGAAAACACGAATACAAAACAATTGGACAAACTGAAGTGTAGGGATTGGGTGGAAGTGAGGTCAGACCCAAGAACAGAGTTTGCATATCAAATCTCCTGGCTAATTTTGGACAAGTAAATTACCTTCTCTGTCTTAATTTCCTCTTCTGTTAAATAGCAAATATACATATAATCATAATTTAAAGTATTAAATAAGATATTACATGCAAAGTGCAAATATTAAATATTGAATAAATACTATGATTAATAAAAAATATTGTGTTATCATAGTGCCAGTAGTTACCAGTATGCTGTTCTGCCAAAATCCTCTTTTAGTTATGGAAACTTTTCCCTGGAAAATTAAGAGTTTATTTCTATGGTCTAAAATTTATCAGACACACACACAATACAGTGTACTTATTTTATGTATAAATACCTTTGGCTTCTCGTAGGGTGTGTTTGTGTGCATATATAATAAAGATATAGAATTCAATTTATTATCAATGTGATTATATAATTTCTCATATCCTATGTAATACATCATAGCATATATGCACAGAGGAAAGTGTGTGTGTGTAAAGTTTCTTCTAGAGCCTTTAAAGCCCCCCAAACATATTTTGCCTAGGATGACTCAGTCCTCAAAGAGCACTACTGCATTGCTAAATTCACAGACCCATCTGCCTCTGGAATGGGCTACACAGAGAAGTCACCAAGTCAGGGTTTCCTAAGATCTTTGTGCCCCTAGAACCAATAAAAGAACACAATGAAAGACACCTTGCCTCCAAAAGGAATAATTTCAAACTTTTCCTATTTTAATGAATTACTGTGTCTACCAAAAATTGATGAAACTCTGTACACAATTTTTAGATGACCACTGGATAATTTTATTTATAAATTTATTAAAATAAATTAGTGTGATAACTGCACTATGATTTTTTTTTAAATACGTATATGTATATGAGTGTATATGTACACATAAAGGTAAGTGTAGAGATGCACACACACACACACAGAACTTTTGCTATTTCAAGGGGCACAGAGTGATCAAAGATATAAGGAAATAGGGAGGAGAGAAATTATTGCTTTTTATTAATATATTTCTGTATCATTTAATATATTAGAGTAGATATATATAACTTACCTAGTTTTAAAAATTCAACATAATGAAATGAATGGAATAGAATCCAGATTATTTTCTATGATGATTATCTTAGGTAGACTAATTTCACATTTTCAGAGGGCAGGGAAAAATAACTTTTATTCTCACTTAAATAATTCTTAAGATGTTTTACTGGGTGGCGCCTGTGGCTCAAAGGGGTAGGGCGCTGGCCCCATATGCCCGAGGTGGCGGGTTCAAACCCAGCCCTGACCAAAAACTGCAAAATAAATAAATTAATTAAAAAAAAAAAAGACGTTTTACTGCAGTAATGATAACCCATTTTATGCCAAATCTCCCATTGAAAACAACTTAAAAATGTCTTTGAAGACAAAGGAGAAATAACATATCAATGAAGAATTGAAGTGCAAAGATCAATGAGAAGAAGAAAATCTAGAATGTTTAACTCAGCACTTGGGGTTGCTTTTCTTTTAGAAATATCTGCCAGTATCCAAAAAGACAGCTAAGAAGCCAAGCTGTTGAGATGAGTAGTCAAACTCCTACAGGTGTACGGAGACAAAAGTTAGAATTTGGGCTTTGGCAATGTAGGAAATAGATCCATGGAATGCCCTCCTAGTTTTCAGTTAGGATTTTTAAGGGTTGCACACTCCCTAAAGGTAAGGGTAAGCCAGAAATATAAACAATCCTATCAAAATCAAAGACTTTCTTGGCATCACCTCAATTCTTGATTGGATTAACGTGAACTGAGTTGGTCAGTTCTCTTATCAAAAAGAAAAAGAAAAATCTCTTATCAAAAGAAAATATGAGAGAAAAAAATCTTTCATATGCAAATATAATTCTCAGAAGGAAGATACCATCAATGAAGAGTCAGTTTATCTTTTCATTTTTTCATATACATATCCAGAATTCAATCAGAACTAACTAATATATGAGAAGACAAAAGTGATTTAAAAATCCAGAGAAAAAGATACTGCAGAAACAAACCTACAAGGGATGCTAATGAATTAGAGACATCAGACACAAGTTTTAATATAGCTGTTCTTGATGTATTTAACAGAAAGACTTAGAATTTCAGGGGGGAACTGAGAACTAATAAAAAGAATTAGATGTAAAATAACTCACTTTTTCCTATATTATGTATTCTAGTATGATTTTCAGAATCCTTTGAAATAATCACGTCAATAGCTAAGACACCAATTAACCCACATTTAATGATCCTTAAAATGTTCTTTTTTAATCACAGTATCTGCTTTCTAGGACATTTTTAAGATTGAAAAACCCAGAATTTTTTCAACAATATTAATTTTAGACATTCTGAACATTATGATTGTTCCTAGTCATTTTGTAGTTTGGAAAAACTGTTTTACTCTCCTTAGTAAGTGATTCATTGTATCCAATTGTTGGTATCTTCCTTTCATTCCACATAATTTTTAATTTCCCCCCTCTATTGAAAAATCCTTCTAACAATTTCCTAATTATAAGTATTATGAATGTAGACGAGTAGCTACAGGAAAAAGAGCTCTATGATACATGCACTATAGAGAATATTGTGTTAAGCTGTAAAAACTGAGAATTTAATGAGAGAATAAGAAAGTGTTGAAAAGCATAAAATTACATGGAATTAAATTAAAAATTAAAATCAAGCTTATTGTTTCTTCTATTTAGAGAACAGCAGCTGCTTCTGTGTCATATTTATTTTTAAAAGTTTAATTCTGTATTGATATCTCAGCTTTATATATATATATGCACACATACACATTCATCATATTTACAAACCATGGAATACATAAATTGACATAGTTTTTTATTCTAAAATATCTTCCTTGGCCCAAAACTGAAAATGAAGAATTTCACTCAAGAAACATAAATTCTAAAATTATGAAGTTAAGACATGTTTCAAAGTGTAGTTTTTCTCTTACAACTTAAATGGGTAAGTTTCAGTAGTCATCATATTTGAAAGAAAGTAAAGCATGATAATAAATCATATATTAAAAAGTTAATCATGAGAATTCTGCTGCTTCTTGATAATGTAACTTACAGCATACTAATGTTCCCATCAAGTAAAATGTTAACCCTGACCCCCACAAAATATCAGTCTTTAGGCATTGGCATACTGCTGTGACAAAAAGGACTGAAGGAACCAGATTGCAGGCAGAAGGAAAGTGCCTTGAAGTGAGCTCAAATTTCTGTCTGTTGTTATATCCTAAGGCATTTGTTGAACTCTGGCTTGGGAAGATGGCCTAGAAAGGAAAGCAAAGGGTATTAATAGTTGATAAAATGTAGAAAATGTTTAGGCAATCTCATCAGCCTAAAGAGACAAAATTTGGAATTCAGTTTGCCAAGCAACCAGGTTTTGAGGAACCAAAATCTAGGAAAGAAGGAAGGTGCAGAGAACTAAGCATAACACTTGAAACTTGTTTTCTTCTTGATCCAATTACTGATTAATCTGAGAAAAGCAAAAGGCTAAAAAGCAAAGATAAAAATGGTGGAGAGGCATAAGAGAATTTTGTTTATCCCATTTTGCTAGAAAGACAAAAACTGTCTATGATCTGCAAAATTACAAAGGGCTTAGGAAGCTCCAGGCTGTGAGTTGAAATTGCTAACGGTAGATTGAATAGAAGAAAACTAGAAGCAGCAGAATGAGTCTTACGAAAATGGCAAATCAGCCTTGACTCAGCACAGACTAAAGCTAGATTAAGTTGATCTGATCTTTTGCTGTCTACCAGAGGAAAGGATGAATCATTTCTAGAAGAAGATGGCATAATTCAAAGCCTCTATAATTTTTCATCATAATGTTCAATATTTAATCAAAATTATCAGAATACCAAGAAATAAGACTAACAGAAAATAAAGCCAATACAAATAAAATAAAAGAGAACCCAAATATTTATATAATCAGACATATATTTTAAGATGATTAGTTCATATGTTTCAGAAAATAGATAATAACATGCAAAACCTCAAAAAAGAAAAAATTGAGTGGGTATCAAAGAAATAAAAAAAAACTATAAAAGTAAATATGACTCAAGACATTTGTCTCTCTGTATTCATGGGTTCCACATCTATAGATTTAGCCAATCACAGATCAACAATATGTGAAAAAATAATAATTAATAATACAATAATAAAAATAATATATAGTACAACTATTTATATAACATTTGTACTGTATTAAGTATTATAAGTCATCTAATGATAATTTAAAGCATGCAGGAGGATGTACATATTTTATATGCAAATTTGATGCCATTTTATATAAGGGAGTTAAGCACCCATAAAATTTGGTTCAAAGGCATAAGAAGAATCTTGTCAGAATCTTGAATGAATCTGGAAGGATGGCTATACATCGTTAAACTAAAACAGTATTAAAATAATTTATCATGAAGAAATTATAAAAATAGAACCAAATAGAAACTCTGGAGTTAAACAATATAGTAATTAAAATTAAAAAAAAATTAGATAGATTCAACAGCAGATTTGAGCATGCAGAAGAATCAGCAAACATGAAAATAAGCAAATTGAGATTATTCTGAGAGGTAAAAAGAAAAATTAAGAAAAAATAATGAACAGAGCCTATTAGGCCTGTGGGACATAATTAAACATACCAACAAACACAAAAGGAAGTTCCAGAAACAGATGGAAGAGAACAGCAGCAGAAAGAATATTTGAAGAAATAATGTCCAATACAATGATGTCAAATTATTGTAAGACATGAATCTTCACATCCAAGAGGCTCAACAAATTTTAAATAGGATAAACTTGAAGACATTCATACCTACAGACATCATCCAAACTTCCAAAAGACAAAGACAAATGGAGAATTTTGAGCATCAAGAGCAAAGTGACTCATCATGTACGAAGTATTCTCGTAATGACTTGCAACTGTGTTGTGGAATTGGACCTTAGTGGAATTTCTGAATTGAGAAGATAGAAATGAATTTAGAGAACAAGGTTACCCAATTTCATTAAACCATTCTCTATGTTCAGTAGTTAGAAAAGAGAGTAACTCTGCCATTTCCCATGCAGACAGGTTTGCCACATCCCATCATTATTCCTCAGGACATGAACTCTAAGATAGCTCCAGAAGAAAAAAGCAAGACACAGAAGGCATTTGAATGAACTTGTCCTTCACTCCCTTCTTGTATTCTTGACTGCAAAAAGGCAGAGTAATTTATGTGATGCAGCCATCTTACAACAAGTGCACTTGCTGAAGGGCTACCCATTGAGATGAAGAAAAAGATGTATATACGTAGTATAAATCACCCCATATGCACCCTAACCTGCCTTTCCTATTATTTCTTGTTAAGGTGGCTAATAAACTTACTAAATTATGAATTTTTTTAAAAAATGAAGTTCTGCACATATTACAACAAGTATGACCCTTGAAAACATCGTGCTATGTGAAAGAGCCACACAGGACCATTTATTGTATGATTCTGTTAACATGAAATATCTAAATAGGAATAATCTTCAGAGATATAGAGTAATGCTTTCCCAGATGGGAGGTTATGTGAGAGGATTTTGAGGTAACATCTAAAGTGTTCTGAGGTTTCTTTTCACGATAATGAAAGTATTCTAAAATAGATTTTGGTGATGGATGCACAACTGTGTAAATACACTAAAAGCCATTCAATTGTACATTGTAAATGGGTGAATTGCAGTGTATGTGAATTATATTTCAATAAAACTGTTTAAAAAAACTTACGAGATTTTATTAAAGCTGTTAGAATCTTATAGGCACAAATGGAAAAAATAAAAGTTTTCAATGATTTAAGATCATTTTCACAAGATGGTCTAATAATCCACTTTATGAAATGGAATAAACAAATGGCTGATACACACATGATAAATTGCTCAAAACAATTACAGAAATGCAAATTAAAGCTACAAGATATTACTACATACCCATCATAATAGCTAAAAATTTAAAAATACTTACACTTCCAAATGCCAGCCAAGTGCTACAGTTGTGCCATAATAAATGAAACACTGATGCAATGCTGGAGGGATTATAACTTAGAAATTCTTTGGAAAATTTTTGGCAATATTTAATAAAGATAAATATATACAGATTTATAGTATAAAATTTCCATTACTAGAATTATTATCAACAGAAATTTATATAAAGAAAGCAATCAGACAAGTCCAAAGTGAGGAATCTTATGTAAATACCCTGGACTCTTCAAAATTGTTAATGTCAAGAAAGACAGGAAAAGACCAAGGTATTTCTTTTAATCAGAGGAGATTAAAATAATCTGACACCCAATTACTTTGAATTCAAGTTTCTTGATTCTGGATTGTTAGATAGATATATATATATATATGTATAAATATATATATATGTATATATATATGTATTTATAAATAATATATATGTATGTATATATACATATATGTATTTATAAATAACTTTTAAAAGGTAGTCATAAGGCATATTATTGGGATAAACAGCAAAACTTGAATATTGATGGTCTTATTAGATACTAGAATTCTGTCAAATTTATGTTTCCTGAGTATAATACTTGTAATTATATAGAAAAGTCCTTTATTTTTAGGAGATAGCTCAAAGAACTACTTAGGGATGAAAGAGAAAAAAAAGGAAATGAGAGACAGTTAATATGATAAAACTTCCCCAATAAGTAAAATTAGATGAATGGCATATGGCTATATGCTTATACATTCCTCAACTTTTAAAAGTTTGATTTATCTAACAAATGAAACATTGGGGTAAAATTGTATATACATGTATATCGAAAAACAGATAAACAATATTCTTAATAGTAGTATTTTAATAGTCAAAAACTAGAAAATCTCTGACTCTCATCAACAGTAGAATGAATAAATTGCTCTAATGAAGCATGTTATACCAATGGGAATGAAGTCATTGGTAAACAAAATAACATAAATATTTTTCACAAACATAATAGGGATAGAAAGAAGACATAAAAATATGGAATATGGTGTTTGATTCCATAAACTTCATAAACAGACATCACTAATACTGATAGACATTAAGACTGTGGTTATCTCTGTAGATACAGTGACTGGGATGGTATAAGATGGGGCTTCTGGGGTACTGACAGTACTTTTGCTCAGAGTCATATATATATATATATATAATAATATTTATTTCACAAAAACTTTACCAAACAATACACATAAAGTTATGAGCCTTTCTGCATGTATGTTATTCTTCAATCAAAATATTTTTTAAAGTATGCATATGAGTACACATTCAACATAAAGTTGTTAATTCCACTCCAATCTTCAAATCCCATTAAAAAGCACTGTAATTTATGTTTCTTCCCAAAACTTGACATTCAGATCTTTTCTTTAACCAACTCACCTCCCACTGAACAACAAAATCAAGACTTCAACAATATTGTGACCCATTGCGTGACGCAGTATAATCCTTGTTTAATCAAACAATGTACAGTATGGTTCCTTATTTTCATTCAACTAAATATTTGCCAGGCACTGGTATAGTTTTATTCACAAATCATTAATTACATCTTCATCCCAGCTATGTGAAGATATCAGTCTGGATGATTTCGCCAACGAGAAAATGGAAACTCTGAAAGATGCAGGGTCAAGATTCATTCCTAGGGCTTGGGGCTATATATTCAGTGACTTTTTTCCACTTCACAAAGTTTTATATGTTATTAGTTATAATTAACTGTTAAAAATTACTATGATTTAAAAAATACAATTTATTCTCACTGTTTATCAAAAATCACTCTGCTAGCAACTCTCTTCCAACTAAATCTGTGTATTATGCGAAAGCCAGCAAACTATCACCTAAATCATCTTATGTCGTTATTTAGACTGTGCTTGTCAGTGACTACAACTAAATACACCTCCAGCAAGGAAGAGCAAGTTAAGGAAATGATAAAGATTATTGACTAGCCAGAGACAAAATAAAAATAAGTTGATGCAGAAAGAGACTTAAAGTACAGGCTCCTAAAGTTAAAGTTTCTTCAGAAAGCCTTGGCTACACCACTGTAAAGTTAATCAGAATCATTTTATAGTTTTGCAATCAATAGTTCTCCCTAGTTATAATGAGTATAAAGGCAGGAGGGAAGGAAGGAAGGAGGGAGCTCTGAAATTTGCCCAGGTGAAATCAAACAAACCTCAAAATGCTGAGTGGAATCTCTTCTCTTTAAGTGAAACATCGACATACTACCTAAAGACTTCTGCTTCTCACTTGACATTCTACTTGTTAATATTTATTTATTTTAATTTCAGGTTAATATAGGGGTACAGATAATTAGGTTACATTGTTTGCATTTGTTGGGTAGTCTGAGTTGTAGTTGTGTCCCTCACCCAGGAAGTGCCATATACCCCTACATTGTGCCTGTTGGGTGAGAGCACACAAATCCCCCTCCTTCCCCTCCACTCTCCCCCCTCCCTGCTTGTGAAATATGTAAAATTCACATTAAATAAAATTTAAGTGGGATAAACATATTTTTCCCTAGACTACTGATTTTCAACCAGTGTGCTGTGTTCATGAAGGGATCGTAGGTATACCATGAAAATTTTTAAAGATTATTAATTAAACTATTTTGAAAGAAGTTCAAAGTACAGTAAGTATATGCTTTTCTTTGCTATTTTCTTTGGTCAACGTAATTTAAGTGTGCCTTGGAAGTTCAACCATAGGTTCAAGCATGCTATGTGATTAAAAGAAAGGTTGAAAGACACTACTTTGGACTTTTCCTTTACTTTTCTATGGTATTGGCTTTCATACCAATAGCCAATCTTAACCTCCTCTTCTGTATTTCCAAGCTCTCTGGAAACAATAGGAAATTAGACATTATTCCTTAGAAAGAACACATTTATGCTGTTGGAGTCAGATGCCTCATCATATAGCATAATTTTCCCCTCAGTGGAAATATCTTCCAGCAGCTCTTCATATAAATAGAAATAACATATTGCCTTGAAGTATATCATAGGTAGTACCATTTGACAAAGAACATGTACATAGAACAGGCCTCAGCCTGGGGAAGAGCAACATTAATTTGGATTAGCAAACAAAAGCATAGATTATGAAATGAAAGCCTCTGGGGAAGGCAAAAAATTCTGTCAAAAGAAGTCAGGCACATTTCCAGGAGAGATGAGAGTTATATGAAGCAAATTTCTCTTCTCTCTAAGATGTAGGGTAGGACTGGAAAGGTTCAACAAATGTCCAGAGGAAGGATTGAGGCATTCAAAATAAAGCCACTATGTAAATTGTGTGTATTAAAAGACATAGTGCCAGTGGCCTTCTCTCTGATCATTTCTACAAACTGAAGAAAATCCCACACCTGCTAAAAGAAACTAACTACGGCAATACTAGAACAAAGGAGTCAACTCCAGACATGGTACGTAGACACAACCTTCAGAAGGGGTCAGCACCACCATTGCGGACAGTGCTGACACACCAAACCTCAGACTGAAGATCCAGACAGTGCTGGTACCCTTCTACTCACTGCATAGCTTCACTGCAGAGGCTCTGCTGCCTGCTGGACATAATCTAGGCTCCTGTGCCCCCAACTATCTGCTTCTTCCCAAAGCAGAGGCATAACCAGTGTGTTTGCTGAACATCAAGGATAACAAATAGTAAAGAGGGACAATAGGGGATTTAAAAAGAAAAAAAAAAAAAAAAAAAGAACCAGATCTTATATGACATTGTAATTACTATATAAATTTCAGCTTTTATTTTGAGTGAGATAGGAAGCCATTGGCAATTTGCGCATAGAAGTAACACCATCTGATTTATATGGTAACAACATTATTTTAGCAGCTGGGCTGAGAATAAATGACAGGGGCAATAGTGAAAGCAGAAATACCAGTTAAGAAGTTAATGCACTAATACAGGGAAAATATGACCATAGTTTGGATTAAAGTGCTACCAGTGAAGATGCCAAAGCCAATATTTGTATGATTTAATGACAGTAGCTTTTTTAGTATACTATAATATCTGATCTCTAGTCTTACTTTCAATTCTTTCTAGATTTCTTTTCATGCATTTTTTTACCAGATGAACACAGAAGTCATCCAGGAAATTTTAAATGAAAAAAATCATATCTAAACTTTGATGACAAATACTATGAATTTGATTAATTAGAAAAAAATACATCTTTACATTAGCAAGTTGTTTTATTTAAAAATAATATCATATCCTAATTTATAGCAATTAAAATTTATAATTTAAAACAAGTTACGTATTTTTCTTGGGTTTATATAAGAAAGTATTTGTTATTTTATATTCATTACATATCCAACTCACTGATTTTTCCTTACTAGTTTTAAGATTGTTTCTTTAGGAAAACATAGATTATCTGAAAATAATAATGGTTTAAACTGTTTTTTACAACATCGAAATGACTGTCAATATTCAGTAATAGCCAAAGAACTTAAAGAAGTGATAGTAGACATGTTTATGGACTTATAAAGTAAGCTCAACAAATGAACACATGGAGAATACCAGCAGATAACTAAAAACTGTCAAAAAACAAAAAAAAAACACAACCAAATGAAATAGATAACTAAAAAGTATAATTTTAAAATAATTGCTGGCTAAGCATTAGCACATTGGAAATAACAGAAGAATGGGTCCATTTAATTAATGATAAAGCAATGAAAATTACCCAATACAAAGGGAAAAAAATTAAACAGTCTTAATGAACCATGGCATAGTATCAAGTAATGTAATACAACTGTAATTGAAGTCCCAGAAGGAGAGAAGAGAGAAAACATGGACAAAATAAATATTTGAAGAAATAATTACCAAAAAAATCTCAAATTTTGTTTGAGAACAAAATTGGAACAAAAGAGCCAAGAATTTCAGCCATCCCAAGGTGGGACAAGTACCAAGAAAATTACAAACAGGCACATCAAAGTCAGACTAATAAAATCTAAGAAAAATCTTGAAAGCAGACCCAGAGGGGAAAAAGACACATTAAATACATGGAACAATATGAATGACAGCTGATTCCTCTTTAGCAACAATGAAAGCCAGAAAACAGTGAAGGACTGTTATTCAAAATATACAATGAATTCTTTTTTTTTTTTTTTTTTTTTTTGTAGTTTTGACTGGGGCCAGGCTTGAAACTGTCACCCCTGGTATATTAGGCCAGGGTCCTACTCCTTGAGCCATAGACACTGCCCTATACAATGAATTCTTAAAACACAACCATAAGAAAAGGAATACCTCAATTAAAAAATTGGCAAAAGATCTGAACAACTCACTGAAAAAGATATACAGATGGCAAATAAACATATGAAAAGATGCTCAACATCTTATGTCATTAGGGAATTGCAAATTAAAACAATGATATATTAGTACATGTGTATTGGAATGGCCAAAATTTCAGTCATTGACAGCACCAAATGCTGGCAAGGATATGGAATAAGAGGAACTCTCTTATTCATTGCTGGAGGGAACACAAAATAATATAGCTGTTTTGGAAGCTAGTTTAGCAGTATCTTATAAAACTAAACATGCTCTTAACATGATCTAGCAATCACACTGTTCAGCACTTACCAAAAGAAGTCAAAAACTTACCTCTACACAAAAACCTATGCATCGGCATTTATAGCAAGTTTATTCATAATTGCTAAAACTAATGAGCAACCAACATGTCCTTCAGTAGATAAATGGTTAAGTTGTGATATAGCTATACAATGAAAAAGCATTCAGTGCTGAAAAGTAATGAGCTATTAAGCCATGAAAAGACCTGGAAGAAACAAATTCATATTACTAAGTGAAAGAAGCCAATCTGAAAGAATATATATTGTATAATTTCAACTGTATGACATTACGTAAAAGGCATAATGATAGAGACAGTAAAAGGATCAGTGATTGCCATGGATTGAGAGAAGAACAGAGCCATGCTTAGAGCAATGAAATTATTATTTCTAGTAAACATAATGGTAGACATGTGTCATTATACATTTTTTTGTCAAAACTCATAGAATGTACAGCACCAAGCCTGGAGCCTTATGTAAACTGTGGACAAAGGAGAATGATGTGTCTGTGCAGGTTTTTGTAATGAGTGGCTAAAACTCTGGTGCTAGATGTTGATGATGGGAAAGGTCAAGTGTGGGGCAGAGATTTAAGGTATATATAGGAACTCTGTACTTTCTGTTCAATTTTTCTGTGATACTAAAACTGTTCTAAAAAATCAGGAAGTCATTCTCTCTTTATTTCTTACACAAGGTGTTGTGAAGTACTTGTGCCTTTAATACATAAATATAAAGATCACAGCTTATTATTTTTCTTCTGCCTTCCTTATCTGCATCCCCCATGAACTGGACAAATTTTGAACATTCTCCAAGGTTGGCTTGGCTCATCAGTGTATCCTATATTTTATAATTTTAAAAATTGTTTTAAACTAAACTTTTGGTTCTCTTGATCAAATCCTTATTTTGTTTTAAATTTCATCATTTTTATTTTTATTTAATCATTTTTTTCTTATGATTTAGGTTTGTTTGCCCCTAACCTCTTGTGTTAAATGATTAAAACTTTTTTTCAAGATTTCTCATTTTCTAACACAATAATATAATGCTATCTAATAAAATATTTGCTTGAATAACGCTTTGGTTGCAACACATAGCTTTGTTATACAGTGCCCTTTCTAACCTAATGGTTATTTGGAAGACTAGTTTACAATTTCCAAGAGGATAGAATCTGTCTTGCTGTCTAATTTATTTCACTGTACTAATAGAATTAACATTCTACCTTTCATCTTCTTGAAGATTATTAAGATTTCATTTGTGATCTAATATACGGTTATTTTTTTAAATGTTTCCCCATAATTACATAGGTTTGAGTTTTTTTTATTTGTTTTCTTATTTGTGATTTTTTTTTTCTACCAGAAATATTCTCTTGAAATCATCCTTTGATATGTTTTTCCCCCTACATAATATTCTCTAGCACTTTGGGTCCTAGAGATTGAACATCTCTAATTCAAAAATCCAAATTTCAAAATGCTCCAAAATTCAAAATTTTTTGAGTACTGACATCAAAAGTGGAAAATTTCACGCTGGACCTCATGAAGGGGGTCACAGTCAAAATACAATCAAAATTTTGTTCCATGTACAAAATTATTAAAACATTATATATAATCATCTTCAGGCTGTGGATCTATGAAATATAAATGAATTTCATATTTAGACTTAGGTCCCATCCCCAAAATATCTTATTATGTACATGTAAATAATCCAACATTTGAAAGAATCTGAAATCTGAAACACTTCTGACCCCAAGCATTTTAAACAAGAGATACTCAACTGGTATCTGTGAGTTGTAAACAATACTGAAAATGAACTGACCTCCCTCATTAGTCATGGTTTCGTGAGTGAAGAATCCTGTGCTCAAAAACCATTCCTTTAGAACTTTGAGCACGTGGTCTTATAGCAGTACTTGTCAAATAAAACTTTTTATGATAATGGCAATTTTTTATATTTTCAGATGTGAACAGAACAACCTAGACAATTTATTGAAATGTAGATTTTAAGGCTCTCTCCATTTGGAAAGTTTTGTGCAGTCAGACTCACATGGGACACAGGAATCTGCAACTTAATAAAGGTTAGGTGATTTTGCTGAAGGTGGTCCTCTGAACACCTTATGGAACATACTGCTCTATACACACAAAGGCAGTAGCTTTGTCTACAAAGACTCCGTCTGTGTGACACCAGCATGTGCAACAAAGTTTGTAACTCCATGAACAGTTATTGATTTAATCTAGCTCCCTCAAATCTTCACAAGTCCGTCAAACATCCCTCTTACACTCTTTTTCACACCAGTTATTTGTAACATTTAGAAACAATAGTAAAGAAGCATATCACACGTTCCTTTTCAATAGAAACAAAGCAGAAAGAAATATATATACAGACATATATTTTTGATATTATTCACAAACTAAATTTTGCACCCTTTAAATAAAGTCAAAGTGCAAGTTATCAAGAGTTCTGGAGACTAATATAGTTATCTTACTTTCATGCAGACAGAAAAGAGCAGCATTTACAAGATATTTGAAAAAGTAAAGGAAAGATTTTGGGGAAATTTAGGAGAGAAAAATGAGAATTTTAAGGACAGTGAGTTGAAATGATGTGCAGGATTAGAAGGGAAAATGCCAGTATTTTAGCTTTTTTGAATTATCTATAAATAAAATAATTTATGCCCTCCCATTTCCCTCTACAAATTATCTATGTCTCTATGATAAGAGATACTGAAGAGTTGCTGCTACACAGAAAAAAGATGAATATTGCCACTGACAGGGATGTGATAGACTGTTTTTATAATGTTTTTATAAAAATTCTCAAACCCCTATTCAAATTATCAATAGATCAATTTCTTTGCTGCTGATTCAAAAAAGTAATGTTAAGTAGCAAGATTTGTAAGCTGTAGGAATCTACTTCATTTATCATTTCTATACTACATGGAATAATACATTCCTTTGTCCCATGAAATTACAGTACTTTAAATTGAAAAGAAACCAACAAGGCTCAGGGAGGAGTCTAAGAATGTATTTCAAGAATCTATTTACATACTCTCCAAAGCAATTGCCAATGTCTGGCAAAGAAGCGAAAAATTATTTCTACTATTCTGGAGGGATTAATGGGAGGCTTTATGTGCTACATATCAAACTGACCTTATATAAAATAGGTAGCACTATTTTAAGAAGTTTAAAAAATTCTTTTGGGCTACATAAATAAGACTAGAACTTGTAGGAAATGCAAAAAGCTCATCCATCATCTGAATACTGCTTTTTTTAAATTTTGTTTTTTTCTTTACACGAGAACTGTTTCTGATTCTTACCTCTTCAATTAAAATAATATTTAGACAAATTGAAGTTGAACCAGAAAAAAAAGTATCACTGAAGTTAGAATATACTGTACTTAAAGAAAACTTTATAAATTGGAAAAATTTAGTTCCAAGAATAGAAGTCTAATAAGGGTTCTCTCCCCAAATACCTTTAGGGGGAGAAAAAGAGGTAATGCCTTAGTGATTTAACTGTTCTCAATCTATATTCAAGGAAATGGACCAAATAGAAATGAAGTCCCAGAGTTACGCATGTGGAATGATTTAGTAACAAAATGATGATTATGTAGTCAAATATCTTACCAACAGAAGTTATTAAAAATAGGGCAAATTCTAAACTCTGTGTTACCTACTGGTAAAGCCTGAGGGATATTTTAAAGGCAGTAATAAACTTTCAAATACCTGCTATATTCCCTCCAGACCTAAAATTCTGCCATTATTTACAGAAAGTTTAGTTCTGTACTGTGAATGTTAATGTTTGTTCCAGAGATCTTCTCTGACCTCTATCATTATAACAGGTCATGGGGCCTCCTCTCATCACCATGATTTCTAAATTCTTTTTGCGTCATCCATCATGGTACATTTCATAGCCAGGTGCCATCAGCTCTCCCTTCAGAGAATTCTTCCAGTCCACTTTTCCTTTTCTGCTCTACAGATGCAGTCCTATCTTAGCCTCTATGTTCCCTGCTTGCAGATATCAACATCACCTCTGTAATTCACAGGCTACCTGCTCCTGGCAATGGTATCAACATTTCTTTCAGTCACTTGAAAATGAAATATTGAGTGAGTTTCAATGTCTTCCTTCCTTTCCGCTTACCACCTCCATATGTCATCAAGACCAGGTCAATTCTCCCTTCCTCATATGCCTTGAATCTGCTATTATTTGCCAGTGCCAGTTTCTTTCTATACAACTTGAACTTCCATTCCTCACATATGAACTTTCTTGAAATTGCAACTTAATAGAAGATAGCTAAATCTCATTAAAATAAAGGTCATTGAAACTCATAGCCACAATCATAGCAACAAACAATGGTCTATTAATTCAAACTATATATGATGGTAAAAACCAAAAGAAAATCACAGGATCCCCAAATAATTCCAAAGTAAAAATTAATATGCTTGAAGTCAGAAGAACTGCGTCCAGTCTTGTTTCTGCCACAAACCAGCTCTGTGACCTTGGACTTTCATGGACCTTACAGTACTATGAGCAAGTCAATACGTTTGGAGGACCCCTTGTCCCTTTGAGTCTACAATCTTGTAATATATTTCTTAGATTCATTAACTACTGAGACTTGCACTTCTTGGTTTTCCTTCCCATACTGACAATGTCCCAAGCCTTCTGGGTCACATGGCCTTCCAGTGCCAACAATTCTTCTCAGCTTCTAGTTTAGGGTTCTTTTTTAGTTTATTTTTGTCTTCTTATCATATTGTACCCCTCTTCTATTTTCCTGCCCCAGCCTGTGTATGCAGTACTTGATTTGGGGTTCTTCTAACATCCTGCACATTTACCCATACCATATTTATCACACGATACAGAACCATGTCTTACTCATATCCATAGTTCTGGTCCCTGGCGTAGGGCCTCATTCATTCCTTTTTGAAGAAAACTAAGCTGAGAAGGAAAACCCCATGGTAACACAAATGATTGTGTCTGTTAAGCATTGTCCATTTAAATGAATCCATAGCAATAATATTATAACACAAGAAGAAACCTGGTGATTCTTTCCCATGACCCTACATTCCCATGAAACTATTTTCTGACATTTAATTTTAAGTGATCATTCTTCTTCTCTCCAAAGCACAAACACATCATCTGGGTACCACAGGAGGAAATTAAAATCTACAAACAGGAAAAATAGTAACATATTCTCAGTTTATCATTTTCTTTTTTTCTTTTAATATATACATGTGTTTATTAGGTTTCTATTTCTTGCTGCCACAAAATTAAAAAGGCTTAAAATTTAATAACAATAACAATGTTTAAGATAAGGACTAGAAACAGTTTATCATTTTCTCTTATCTTTCTGCATGTTTTATATAATATAATTTTTTTAGGTAAGACTGAAATATATGTGAATTCTAGGTCATTAGATTTTTGGTTGAGTTGGGTGATAAGACAAAGTTCTACATTTTATTGATTGATTATATTACATTATGAGAATAAATTTAGAGATATTCTAAAAGTTCAGGCTTTTGTTTTTCTCCAAGCTATTATTTTTATAATTCTACTATAAGGAATCAGAAGTTGTTAGAGTTTCAAGAAACCTTAGGAATTATGTTCTATCACACTAGATTACTACAAAACACTTGATTTACAAGATTTATTGTGTATTATGAGAAATTATTTTTAAACATTTAAAAAGAAAAAGAAAAGTTCTCTGAGCAACATTATTTGGACAATATTGAAAAAATAAGATTTTTTTTCTTTTAGTACTTTCAAAACTTTAATATCATATTTCCAATTAATTTCCAAGATAACACCAAGGATACTATATGTATACATTCCCTGACTTTTCAGTTATAGAAACCTTTCTTAGTGAAATGAATATTACTAACTTTCAGAAAAGTTTTCTGAGAACATGTTAGGAAATTCTGAGGTCAAAAATATTATAGTTTACTATCTTCTATAAATGTAAATGATGATTGAGAGGCTCAAGATGGCTGACTGTAGACATCAGACACCCCCCCACACACTTGAAAGAAGAGACAAAAATTACAAATACGTATATACTCGAGTATAAGCTGAGTTTTTTTGGCACAAAATTTGTGCCAAGTTCGGGTTTTTCGGCACAAATTTTGTGCCGAAAAAAAACTCGGCTTATACTCGAGTATATACGGTAGATAATCATACCTCAGACATAATATCAAAGAGAAAACACTAGAGTTCAATGAAGAACTCATAGGAAACACCTGAGTGCAAAAGCAGGTGCTAGAGGCCAACTTAGCAGATATCAGCAGGAACGAAGAAGGACTAGGTACTGTGGGGAAAGGGTAAGTGAGAAAGTCTCAATGGCCAAAAAAAAATTTTAATAGAATGACAATGGTGATACAAATTACCAAAATCTCTGGGATACAGAAAAAGCAGTGTCAAGAGGAAAGTTTATAGCACTAAAAGCCTATATAAAAAAGACAGAAAAATCATAAATTAATATCCTAATATTACACCTCAAAAAACTAGAAAAACAAGAACAAAATGAAACGGAAATCTAACAGAAGATAAGAAAAAAGAAATAAGAGAGTAGAACTAGATGAAATTGAATTAAAAAAATACAAAAAAGCAATGAAACAAAAAGTTGTTTCTCTGAAAAGATAAACAAAATCAATAGACCACTAGCTTGGCTAACCAAGGAAAAAAGAGAGATCTAAATAAATATAATCAGAAATGAAAAGGAAGATACTACAATTCATGCCACAGAAATACAAAAGATCACACAAGACCACTATGAACAGCTCTGTGCACACAAACTAGACAGTCTAGAGAAAATGAATAGATTATTAGAAATTCACAACCACACAAGCTTGAACCTAGAAGACAGAAATCCTGAACAAACCAATAATGAGTAAAATCTCAGTGTCACAAAATCAACATATAAAAATTAGTTGCATTTCTATACACTAATAAAAAAATAGGCTGAGAATCAAATGAAGAACTCTATCCCATTTTCAATCACTGCAAAAAATAAAATACTTTGGAACATACTTAACTAAGGAAGTGGAAAAACCTCTATAAGGAGAACTACAAAACACTGAGGAAAGAAAACATTGATGACACAGTGTATAGAAAAGCATTCCCTGCTCATGGATTAGAAGAATCAATGATGTTAAAATGTCAATACTGCCTAAGGTAAAGCCACAGATTCAATGGAATTCCTATAAAAATGCCAATGTAGTTTTTCACAGAAATAGAAAAAATAACCCTAAAATTCTTGTAGAACCAGAAAAGAGAACAAATAGCCAAGACAATTTTAAGCAAATAGACCAATTCTGGAGGTATTACATTAAATAATACTTCAAATAATACTACTAATACAAGTAATTCCTACTTCAAATAATATTACCAGGCAATATTAACCCAAACAGCGTGGTAATGGTGTAAAAATAGACATGATATAACAATGGAAAAGAATAGATAACCCAGCTATAAAGTCAAATACCTACCACCAACTGATATTAAACAAAGCAGACAAAAGCATACACTGGAGAGAGGGATGTCTGTTTAATAAATAGTTCTCAGAAAATTGAATAGCCACATGCAGAAAAATAAAACTGGATCCTGATCTCTTACCACATACAAAAATTAGCACAAGATGGACTAAGGACTTAAATGTGAGGCCAGGAGCAATGGTTCATATTGCAATCACTGTAACACTAACACTCTGGAAGGCTGAAACAGGAGGAATCCTTGAGGTCAGGAGTTCAAGACTAGCCTGAGTAAGAGTGAGACCTGGCTTATTGTACCTTCAATGAATCCCCAGAAAAAATAAAAATAAAAAATGGAAAATTTAGCCAATCATAGTAATAGACCTGTAGTTCAAGCTACTCAGAGAATGATGCAGGAGGATTGATTGTTTGACCCTAGGAGTTCAAGGTTGCAGTGAGTTATGATGATGCTACTATACCCTGGCTGTGATGACAGAGTGAGAGAAAAGGAGGGAAGGAAGGAAGGGGGGGGGAGGCAGAAAGGGAAGGAGGAAACAGGGAAGGAGGGAGGGAAAAGATGTAAATGTAAGACCCGAAACTATAAAAATATTAGAGGGAAGCCTAGAAAATACTATTCTTGACATTAGCCTAGGTAAAGAATATACAACCAAGACTCCAAAAGCAAGTACAACAAAAACAAGCATAAATAAATGGTATTTAATTATACTAAAAAATTTCTGCACAACAAAAGATATAATCAGCAGAGTAAATAGACAACTTATGGAATTGGAAAAAAATATTCACAAGATGATCAAGAAAAAAGAGCAAAAAATCTTATTTATCAGTGGGCAAGAGACATGAATAGAACCTTCTTTGAAGGAGACAGATGAATGGCCAATAAACACATGAAAAAATACTCATCACTCCTAATCATCAGAGAAATTGAAATCAAAACCACCCTGAGATATCAACTAACCTCAGTAAGATTAGCCCACATCACAAAGTCCCAAAGCTCCACATGCCAGCATGGTTATGGAGGAAAGTGAACACTTTCACACAGTTGCTGGGATTGTAAACTAATACAGACTTTTTAAAAAGAAGTATGGAGAATCTTCAAAGAGCTAAAAATAGACCTTCTATTTGATCCCACACTCCCATTACTAAATATCTACCCAGAAGAAAAAAAAATCATTTTACCACAAGGACATTTGTACTAGAATGTTTATTACAGCTCAATTCACAATCACCAAGCTATGGAATCAACCCATAAATGGATTAATAAATTGTGGTATATTTATACCATGGAATACTGTTCAGCCATAAAAAAGATGATGGCTTTACATCTTTTGTATTAAACTGGATATACTTGAAGAACATTCTCCTTGGTTAAGTATCATAAGAATAGAAAAACAAGAATCCAATGTACTCAGTAATATTAATAATATGAAATCAGTAGATGAACAATTACATGCCCACACAAAAGAAAAACATAATTAAATTCAAGTTGAAAGAATGGCGTAGGGGGGAGAAGACTTGGTGTGCCCCCACTAACAGGCACAATGTAAGGATATATGGTACAACTCCAGGGTGAAGGGCTCATCTACAACTTAGACTTTACCTAATAAAAGCAAACAATGTCATCTAATCATTTGTACCCTCATGTTAAGATGAAATTTAAAAAAGATTAAGCATGCATGAGCAAATACCCAAAGAAATACAAATACATTTTCTGTAACAAAAAAAAAAAAGGCAAAATATTGAATAAAAGCATAAGAAACTCAAGGTAATATTTTATATATGTGTATCTATACTTACATATGATGTTTATGAATCTGCTCTACTCCTACTTTTTAATAGATATATATTTTTAATTTTTAAATACATAAAATGTCAATTAAAATTGTTTCAATTATATAAGCAAATCAGAATCTGTGGTATTCTCCAATCTTACACAGATTTATTAGTCTACATCATGTTGTATAGGATGAACCAACTACTTACAATTTTAACAATACTCTTTGGAGACAAATGAAGTATCAGGGTAATTTTGAATTCAATAATGTACAATTATTGTGGTTTGAGGCAGCTTACTACTCTAAACTTGAATTTGCATCAAATTTTCCAAATGTGAATATTTACAAAATGGAATTATGCTGTCTTATTTCCAGGAATTTTAAAAATACATAAGTATTATACTTTATTTTTTCAGTGGCAAATTCTTAAAGCCCACCGTTAACAAGAAGAAAAATACGTTGCACAGTTCAAGGGAAACGGATAAAAATATAGCCAGAAAAATGACTTCTGCTTCTCTATGGATTACAGAAATTCAAAAAACAAATCAAGATACCTCCTTAACTGTTGACACCACTGAGTATGGGAGAGAGTTTACATGAATACTGTTATCAACATTTAAGTTAAAAAATAAAATGTAAGAAACAGAGATTCATAGAATCTTGTGCCTTGAAGAAAATGTGGAAAGAATTTTCACTGTCCTGGTAATAATGCTTTCCAATAAGGCATATGCACCAATATCTATTAAAATATGCTTAGGTAAATATTTAATTCTTTTAAAAATAAACACCTTACTATGGAATCTGGCTAGATAAAATGCATATATTGGCCAAAATCCTGAGGTCAGACCAACTCATCCAAATAGAGTGGGGTGGGAATAGGAGTATAGAGAAGAGTCCTTACCAAGGTCAATGCCTCAGATATCACACATCACCCATATATTCATTCATCTAAGAAACAAACATTGAACTTCTTCCAGGTGCTCAGTTTCAAAGCTTATATTTAACAAATATTTACTGAAAGAGCAGTATGTGCCACACAATATTCTAGGTGTTGAATAGAGATGCAAACAAACAAGGTCCCTCTTCTAAAAGAGCTTATGTTCCACCAGGAAAGATATTCCATAAGCAACCTCAGACAGTGGGAAGTGCAGGTGTAATCCCACCAATCACCCTCCCTCTGCCCATCCTCCCCCCTCCCTCCCCTTTCTCTCCCCCTTGCCCTATTATTAGGTTATAACTGGGTTATAGCTTTCATATGAAAGCCATAAATTAGTTTCATAGTAGGGCTGCGTACATTGGATACTTTTTCTGCCATTCTTGAGATACTTTACTAAGAAGAATATATTCCAGCTCCATCCATGTAAACATGAAAGAAGTAAAGTCTCCATCTTTCTTTAAGGCTGCATAATATTCCATGGTGTACATATTCCACCATTTATTAATTCATTCGTGGATTGATGGGCACTTGGGCTTTTTCCATGACTTAGCAATTAAGTCATTGGAAATGTCAATGTTTATTGGGCTGCAATAAACATTCTGGTATAAATATCTTTGTTATAATGTGATTTTTGGTCTTCTGGGTATATACCTAGTAGAGGAATTATAGGATTGAATGGCTGATCTATTTTTAGATCTCTAAGTGTTCTCCAAACAATTAATCTTTTTTTTTTATTTTATTTTTGGTGACAGAGCGCCATGGCATCACAGCTCACTGCAACCTCAAACGCTTGGGCTCAAGTGATCCTCCTGCCTCAGCCTCCCAAGGAGCTGGGACTATAGGCTCCCACTATAATGCCTGGCTAGTTTTTCTATTTTTAGCAGAGGCCGTCTTGCTCTTGCTCAAGCTGGTTGCCAACTCCTGAGCTCAAGCAATCCACCCGCCTTGGCCTCCCAGAGTGCTAGGACTACAGGCATGAGCCACCATCCCTGGCCAACCATTATGAATCTTATTAATCTTGATCATTTTAGTGAACTTTTTTTTATAATGGGCCAGATAGTAAATACAATGCTTTGCAAACATTGTGATCTCTTTTGTAACTACTCAGCTTAACTGTTGTAATATGAAGTCACTATAGATAATGCATAAATGAATGAGCACGATTGTGTTCATATAATTTTCACATTGCAAAAATATCCTTCTTTTGATTTTTTCCTTTAAAAATGTAAAAAAAAAGCCCTCCTCCTCACTTGGATTTAATTGTTTAACACAATGTAACCTAATCATTTGTACCCTCATATTAATCTGAAATAAAAAATAAATAAATGCATAAATAAAAAGGTAAAAGCTATTCTTAGTTCATTGGTTGTACAAAAACAGGCAGCAAGCAGATTTGGCCCAGGGGCTGTAGTTTGCTGACCCATGGCCTAGGGAAAGTTCAGGTGTTGTTAACATTCCTTGCTGTCCCCTTTTGTGGGACAGGTTTATTTCTAGTTCACCCTCACAACTCTGGTAAAGCCATTTCAGTCTAGATAGATCTCTTTACATCCTAGGTCTCTTTTTAGACTCACTGGGAGACTCTCTAGACTGTCTCCTGCCCAAGGCAGCCTGACCTGTGCAAACTGAGCTCTTGGTAAAGAAGCTTTTGCATAAACCCTGGGTCAAATTGCAATTTGAGTGTCGCCTTATCTGTCTGTATTCATTTTCCTTTTGGCCTTTGAATTTCTAAAATTTCTCGTCTGCTCAGTTATACATTTTATCTAGCATCTGTTGCCATTTTTGATAGGATTTTTCAGAGTATTTTGCCATTCTGCCAGAAACTGAGATCCTCCAATCACAAGTGATTTTTATTTCCTCTACTTAAAAGTCTTGTGTTGGGTGGTGCCTGTGGCTCAAAGAAGTAGGGCACCGGCCCCACATGCTGGAGGTGGCAGGTTCAAACCCAGCCCCAGCCAAAAACTGCAAAGAAAAAAAAAAAAAAAAAGTCCCATCTTGCTCGAACCTCTTTCCTTACAATTTTTCAGTGTTTTGGAGGTTAAGCTCCTAGAGAGAACTTTCAATTCCTTCCTAGGAGCTATACTTCACCTCAGGTGTTTTTAATAAGAAAATGTTAAGTGGAGTTTGGGGAACACTTTTACACTGCTGGTGGGACTGCAAACTAATACAACCTTTATGGAAAGAAGAACAGAGAATCCTCAAAGAATGCAAATCAGATCTACCATTTGACCCTGCAATCCCACTACTAGGTATCTACCCAGAAGAAAAACAAACAAACAAACAAACAAAAAAACCTTTTATAATATAGACATTTGTACTAGATTGTTTATCACAGCTAAATTTACAATTGCCAAGATGTGGAAACAACATAAATGCCCATCAAATCAGGAATGGATTAATAAATTGTGGTATCTGTGTACCATGGGATACTATTCTGCCATAAAAAAGCTGGAGACTTTACATCTTTTGTATTTATCTGGATGGAGTTGGTACACATTCTTCTCAGTAAAATATTATAAGAATGGAAAAGCAAAGATCCAGTGCACTCAGTACTCAATATGAAGCCAGCAGATGACCTAATTCACGCCCACATGGGAGAAAAACTCATTTCAATTCAGTGTAGGGGGAGGAGGAACAAGGGAGTGGGCAAGGAGCAGGGCTGGGGTGCTCCTGCTTAATGGGCACAAAGTAGGGGTGTACGGCACACCTTTGGGGTGTAGGACACAACTACAAGAGGGACCCT
Source organism: Loris lydekkerianus (assembly GCA_963574355.1). Taxonomy (NCBI): domain Eukaryota; kingdom Metazoa; phylum Chordata; class Mammalia; order Primates; family Lorisidae; genus Loris; species Loris lydekkerianus. Next base: position 39,528 of record CAUYPK010064997.1, read on the forward strand.
ACCTAACAAATTCAAATATTGTGATCTGGTAGCTTGTACCCTCACATTAATCTGAAATAAGAAAAAATAAGGACATGTCAACATTGGTAAAACACATTTAATCTGGCTACTTGTATTTGTAGGCAAAAATCTTAATCAAGATTTAATTACTATTTAATCATAAACAAAACCTAGATCTAGTTATCTATTTCTTATATATGATAGATTTTAAATTTATTAAAGCAGTAAGAAATATCAAAAGGAAATAACATTTAATAAGTAATGAATACCTTCTTTTTTCAGTCTAATTTGTTTGATATAGGCAGGATTTTACAGATCATTAGCTTTACATGAAAGACCATTCAAGTTTTTTTTATGATTTTTAATTGTCCATATAAGCACAATTTTTAAATGAAGCTGGTGTAATCTAGTTTAGGAATGTTTCCTAATTTTTATGATTTTTTTGTGTAGATAATAACACCTAAGGGATTTTTTAAAATGGAATTTATGTTCTTTTTTTTTTTTTTTTTTTTTTTAAAGATAGAGTCTCACTCTGTTGCCCTGGGTAGAGGGTAGCAGCTTATCAAAGGTCACTGTAACCTCAGACCTCTGGGCTCAAGCAATCCTCCTGCCTCAGCCTTCCAAGCAACTAGTTCTATGGTTGTATACCACCACACGGCTAATTTTTCTGTTTTGGGGTAGAGATGGGTCTTGCTCTTACTCAGGTCCTGGTCTCAAATTCCTTGGCTCAAGTGATCCTCTCGCTTTGGCTCCCAGAGTGCTAGGATTGTAGGCACGAGCCATGCCTGGCCAAAATGTATGCTATCAACTCAATTTTTAAGTCATTCAAACTTCTGATCTGTAAATAAATTCCAGATAATTTAGTCCTTTCTTGATTATGTGATTAAGACAGAGAAATGAACAAAAATTCTGCACTATCAAAATAATTTAGGTTTTGCACATGTTTTAGTTTTTGGCGGTCAGACTTAATTTTTTAATTTTAGATAGACTAAGGCTGTTACATACTAAAAAAACATAGCTAGTCTTTGTCCCAGGTTTCTGGGAGGTAAACTGCAAATCTGTGAAATTTCCTCATGATAGGAGTGTAGCTGTTGTTTACAGTAAGCAATGTGATGACTTAGTATAGATAGTGGCTAAACTTGCTAGAAAGACCAACCACATGATTAGATGGTTGGAAGTTTGAGCGATGTAATGTCAGCCTAACCCGCAGGGAGGGGAGTTGTGTGGAAACTGAGTTCAACTGCATGGCCAGTAATTTAGTCAATCATGCATATGTAATGAGATCCCTAAAAACCGTGGACATCAAGGTTCAGGTATGCTCCCTGCTCAGTGATTGTCACATGTCAATGTACTGGAGTGACATGTTGTGACTAAAGAGAGGACATGGGGTCTTCACATTTGGGGCCCTCCCAGATTTCACCCAGTATGTCTCTTCTTTTGGCTAATTCTGATTTGTAGTCTTTTTGCTGCAATGAAACTGTATCATAATTACAGAGCTTTCCTGAGTTCTGTGAGTCATTGTGGTTAATTATTGAAACATAGGGGGTTGTGAGGCCCCTCAAATATGTAACTAGCTGGCCAGGAGTGAGAGTAGCCCTGGGAACCCCCAAGCTTGTGGCTGGTGTCTGAAGGGAAGGTAGTTTTGGGGAGAACTGTGCTCTTTATGAACTTCAGCTTAATTCTGTGTAGTTATCAGAATTGCATTGCAAAGGGTTTGTCATTATTGTTACTTCCGCCCTGAGCTACTTTCTCACATCTCTAAGCTCATATAGGAGTTGTAACCATTTTTAAAGGCCAAATCTATTTTGTATAATGTAATGAAAACACACATTGTAAATTATGTCTGCACCAAATCAAATGTGAGTCATATTTTCAAGCCAACATACTTTTATTAGGTATATTCTATAGTTACATTGTAGCTGTCAGGTTACAACTAGATAAAACATGCAATTTTCCGCTGCCAGAAAGCTTGCAGTCTAGTAAAGTCTCAGACAAATTAGAATAGAAGTAACAGTGCTGTAAAAGAAACATGAAGAATGACAATCCTGAGAAGAGGCTGGGGAAGAGAAGCAGAGGCTCGGACAGGACGTTGGCATTCAAGTTTGAGAACTGAGCAAGGAATAGCCAGGAGAAAGGCATAAGAAGAAGAAAAGAGGGCAGCATGGACGGTAGATAGTGGGGTGCTTCCTGAGACCTGATAGGAAGGTGGATAGTGCCCAGGAGAGGTGAGTTGTGGGGGCTCATGGCGTCTGGCTCACACTCACACTGAGCACCACAGAGAGGGAGCCTGGGCAGGTAACAGCCACACAGGCACTGAGTGACTCTGTGCCTTGCTAAGGAAAAATAATTAAAGGCGGGCAAAGAAGATCCTGAGAAGCCAGGAAACAAAATGTTATATGCATTCTTTGTGAAAACTTGTGGGGTGGGGGCAGAAGCAGCCGAGGCTACAGTCCACTTCTCAGAGGGCTCTAAGGCGTGCTCAGAGCTCAGCAGGAGGAAGACCACATATGCTCAAGAGAAAGGACAATCTGAAGACACGGCAAAGATTACAAAAGAAACATGAAAACCTATCCGCTCCTAGAAGGGAAACAAACAAGGTGTTCGAGAATCCCAATGCACCCAAGAGGTCTTCTTCAACCTTTTTCTTGTTCTGTTCTGAGTATCACCCCCAAACCAAGGAGGAAAATCCCGGCCTACCCATTGGTGATGTTGCAAAGAAACTGGGAGAGATGTGGAATAACACTGCTGCAGATGACAAGCAGCCCTATGAAAAGAGGGCCGAAGGGCTGAAGGAAAAATACGAAAAGGATACTGCCGCATACCACGCTACAGCTCCGGAAAACAACATTCAGAAGAGGAACTCATGGATATGAGGCTCATTAGTTAACATGCTGTTATCAAGGTTCTGATATCCACATCCTGTTAGGAATTTATGCTTATCAGGTAACCTTCAAACTGGCATCTGAAAGAAGGGATGTCCTAATGAGGCATACATATTACTTGTTTCTCACCAGACTCCAATAGAAGTGGACAAAGTGGCTGTCATATTTTTATATACCAAAAACAGATGAACATAGATAGCAAAAGACCATTGCTGAGAAACCGGTATTCTGGGTATCCTAAAAATATCCACTTAACATGCATGTTTATAAGCATGAAGGTTATCCGCAATGAGCTTGGCTCCCTGGAAAACATCCCACCAACAGTTTCTTCAAACCATGACATACACGTAAATAAACTGGTTATCTGGGGACCAAGCTCCTAAGCCATCAAGCATCCAGAAACAACCTCCATGTGTTACCTAGACATTACAAAAAGAGTAGGATTAGACCAAGCTATTAGAGAAATATCCAGCTTAAGTAATCTTTCCCCGTCTTCTTGCTTGACTGCTTGCACCTGTACTGTAGGTGTCTTCTCTACTGAATATAATCCCTACGTGGCAGATAGTGACTTACACATTTCTTTATCCCTGAGAATACACAGCACATAGCTTTATGCATGACAATCAATAAATTATTTGTTGGATTGAACAAGGCACAACAGAAGCCAAGTAGGTATCACAAGATTTCAAATTAGTTGTGGAAGGAATTAAGCTAAATTTCTGCATGTGATGATCACTTACGAATAGGCAAGATTCTGTCAAAATGTGATCCTCTAAAAACAAGTAACTATAGCTCTGAGAAGGTTTTTTGGGAGGGGAGTAAAAATGTATTTCAAATGATTTGTAGGGATGAGTAATAATCTCAAATCTCTCTGCCTATCTAATTTTGTCTCTAGCTAGTTATTTTAAAAAAGGAAAACAAATCCCACGGCTCATTCCACTTTTGTTGAAATTTCTCCATGAAGTGGAGTTTCTGTCTATGGTCACCACATATGATGACAGCCCTAGAAAGACGAAATGATAGCTTTTCTAGGATGCATTTCTTTGTGGTTTAAAACATGATTAAACTGAACGTTGAGTACTGTTAATTTAGATCTAACTTATTTTTATTTTCTGGCCATTTGATAATAATCTTCTAAAAGAAAGAAGTAGGGTCTAGTTCAGATTATCCTCAGGCTTTAATCAATGAGGCTCTCCCCCATTTAATTAGGTTCTTGGTCATCCACACTGATTTACATAATCAACATATATCAACTTATTTTGCTATTGAGCTTACTTGAGAGTGACTGTCCCCTCTGTACAGAGGTTTATTGCAATAGTGATTCAAATCACTTTCCTGTTTCTGGCTCTCCCCTCTCAGTTTATTAGCATATCTGTACTCACCTACTCTTGTTAAGTAGCACTTTCACTAAGACATTCGACATATGTTCATTTAACATCTATCTGAGCAGGGCACTGATACAGGCATTACAGAGAATATAAAGATAAAACATTGTCCTTGCCCTTAAAATCCATATTCTTACTAAAAAATCCAAACAAAATATACAATACCAATACAATATTGAAGGAAAATCAAAAGAAGAAGGAAGGAAAGAAATGTGAGAAAACACTGTGGATGAGAGGCTTCTGCATAGAATTTTAGGATAAGACTTTAAGGATGAGGTAAAACAGGGAAAGATGAGAGTTGAGACAAATTAACCAGAAGCAAGGTAAAGGCAGATGGGATCTCATAACTAAAGACTCTGAAGACTGTAACACTGGGATGGGAATCTCAACACACACTGTCCAGTGACGGCCACCTAGCAGGTGGTGAACAATGGTTTCAGAAATAGGCAACTGGCCACTGTGTACAGCTGAGCAGGCTGTATGTAGTCGACGGGAACTGCAACTCTTGGAGTTGTGCCCACAACCTGTTCAAAAGTGCTCGATCACCCGACAGTTTCAGAAAGTGAGTACCTACCTTTGTAGGGGTCTAACTTTGTAAAAGGGGGTCCTCTCATTCAGAGGACTGAAATCAGTCATAAGGTTCAATCTCTTGAAATAACAAGGCAGAGATACAGGTTCTCATAACTAAGTAAAGAGGCAAAGAACCCTATTGCTGAGAACACAGGAGCACAGATTACATGAAAGTGAATAATGTCTGAGTGATGCAAATATTAATATTAGTGTGATATTAAATAGTTAAATTTTTGATACAATTTTCTGCTTCCTTTCTTTGGGAATAACATTTCAGATACAATATAATTTTAAAAGTTCTGAGCTTTAGCCTGAAATCCATGGTTTCTAAGTACCAAATACTCTTAATTACAAATTTATCCTTTTATGGTATCTAGAGGGGGGATGGTCCTAAAGTATAATTTTACCTAGAACACATAGAAATTGTCTATAATTTTACCTAGGACACCTAAAACAAATAGGTTAGAGAACACCTTTGGTCACAATTCTAGTTAATGTTAATGTGTACTACTTTGCAGGCCTTTTGAGATGCACTTGTAACATTTAATAAATGTATAAATATTTATAATGATACCTAACATTTACTGAGCATTTACTAAGTGCAAGACGCTGTTTATATGCATCATTACTGTATTTAATTTTCATGACGGTGCTATGAGATAAGTACTTTTACTATCCACATCTTATAGGTGATATAACAAAGGATTCAGAAACTTTTCTAAGGTCCCAGTGCTAGTAAGAGAAACCAGAATTCAAGTCCTGTAGTCCAACTACAAAGCCCATTACATTAAAGCCCAAGCTCTTTAACCACTGCAATTTACTGCTCCTACAATTAATATGCATGTAGTCAACAATATTTTTGACATTACTGATACAATTTCATTAAGTATTATTTAATAAATACCAGAAAAGAAGCAATAGCTGGAAGAAAAGATATGATTAAAATAGATGCTGAATCTGAATCCCAATAAACCATTATTTTCAGGAAATTTAATGAGCTCTGACAGTGAGACATTAAAAACTGCTGAAAAAACACAATGCTACTCAAAATTTCTAACAGAAAATATCACTGTAAAACAAATTTAAAAACCCAAATAAAATTAAGTAAAACGCAAGGAAATCAACTTAGGATGAATCATATCCTATGCCTGCCTAGGATTTAGAAATGCAAATCAAATTCACTCCAGAAAAAATAGGTTTGCAGAAATTCTGGTTGAAAAAGTTTCTAGGTTTATCATGAAAAAAAAAAAAAAAAAATCACTGTCTCTAAGTACCATAAATGACCACATTACTAAATCTGAAGAATCACTTAAGGTCTATACAAGTTAATTAGTGTAAACATTTAATAACACTTTACATGTTTTTTAAAATTTCTATTTATGCTAATATCCAGGCTTAAGGAATTATTGTATGGCTCACTGTTTCATATCAAAACCTACTGGACCAATTGCAGGAGAGCCATAGGAAGAAAAAGAGATTCATTGGGGTTTAAGACCATGAAACAAAGCAAAAGTCCACAAGTATAAACATGTCACCATAGTTGATTCCTAGTCTAGTGTTCTTTCTATGCTTACCCGCTTCTTCCACAGAAAGAAGTTATTGAATCCCACAACGTGATTTTGACAACATCTAGTGAGAAGCATTCATTTTACTAATAGCAAAAAATGGTCCAAACTCAGATAGTTACTGGCAGCAGAGCCAGAATGAGAATTCCCTCCAGGCACACCATGTCCTTTAGGCACACATATTCTTTGGTGCACCTGTTAAGAACTCTTTAAAGAGAGTATCTTACCTGTAAATGGATTTACTCATCTGCAAGTACAGATTCTGCATTTTATGGTGAGGGAAGTATTTCCGCCTTCAAAAACAAGTACATGTCCTTAGAAGAGGTTTTAATTAATGCTAACTTTATTTTGGGGACAAGGTCTCACTCTGTCACCAAGGCTGGAGTGCAGCGGTGTCATATTGCTTACTGTAACCTCAAACTCCTGGGCTCAAGAGATCCTCCTGCCTCAGCCTCCTGAGTCGCTGGGACTATAGGTATGCACTACTACATCTAGCTAACTTTGCTACTTTTTGTCGATATGGGGTCTCAGCCTTGCTCAGGGTGGTCTCAAACTATTGGTGTTGGCCAGGCTTGGTGGCTTGTGCCTGTAATTCTAGCACTCTGGAAGGCCAAGGCATGTGGATAGCTTGAGCTCAGGAGTTTGACATCAGCCTAGGAAGAGTGAGACCTCATCTCTACTAAAAATAGACAAAATAGAACGGCGCCTGTGGCTCAAAGGAGTAGGTGCCGGCCCTATATCCCGGAGATGGCAGGTTCAAACCCAGCCCTGGCCAAAAACTGCAAAAAAAAAAAAAGACAAAATAGCTGGGCGTTATGGCAGATGCCTATAGTCCCAAGTACTCAGGAGACTAAGACAAGCAGGATCACTGGAGCCCAAAAGTTTGAGGCTGCTGTGAGCTATGATGCCATATCACTCTACTCAGGATGACTGAGACTCTGCCTCAACACATTCACACAGGCATATAAGGGAATATCCGGGGAGCTACTTTAGACAAAAACATGGACGTTTTTACAATTAATCCACACTGTTACTCTTTCAAACTATTGAGCTAGTATTAATGACAAAATTTAAACATTTTTCACAGAAACTGTTTTATTTTTTATTATTTATCCATTTTATATCCTTATATGATTAATGTAAAATGTGTAGATGTGTAAATAAGATCACTGAATTAAAAATTTTTTCCCAAGAAAACAAATGTACAGTAAAAATGATTTCTTAACCTTAGTTAATATAACTTCTTTTCCTCCTTTACCTATCACTTGTTTATGAATTGTCAGAAAACAATGACTATAATTCATTCAGTACAGGGTCTTTGAGCTCTGCAAATATTAATCAAGATTACCTCTAACAAAGGCAAGCTCTGGAAAACCTGGGCTAACAGGCCAGCTTCAGAGTAAAATAAGATTCTCTATTCACAATCAGGTCAGATAGAGCTTAGTTGGTCACCCTGATGTCTTCTTTTTAATAGAGAACCAAGGAGCTCAAATAGAAAAATTTAAGGATGACTTCTTTCAAATGTAAGCTCAAATAGAAAAATTTAAGGATGACTTCTTTCAAATGGAAGGGGGGTAATTTCAATTTGTCCATAATGTTATGCAGTGTCTCAACCACAGTTATTACTTCAAAATAGAAGTAGTATATGTTTATGGCAATGGAATGGAAAAGCCGTCAGCATTAACTTCTTACCACCATCTCCATCTCTCTCCCATTTTATGACTACCGCTTGAAGGTCTCAGATACAAGGACGAATTTCTGACAGTGAGGGTACTCTTGACGGTAAAAATAGTGCTAAAAATGAGTTACTGACAAAGGCTATAAAAACATCCTAAATATCTTTCAGTAAAAGCATAAATGTTCAGCCTCAGGCATGATTTGATGTTGTCCTACCTGAAAGCTGGAATATAAAGTAGGAAGCTCTTCAAGCTTTATATATCCTTGTTATTTTTTAAACTATTGTAAAAAAAGGCTTTTTACTTCATCTTTTTTTTTTTTTTTTTTTTTGGCTCATAATCATCATTCTCTATTACAATCCCTTTCTTCTGGCAGAAATGAGACTTCAAATTTGCTATGACATTATAAGTAAATTTGTAGACTGACTGACTGCTCTCATCTTTAAAACAATGCCACAATGTTTGTTTAAAATGGGTATTTAAGGTAAATTTTCAAAGCCCAGCCTAAATTAGGTGAAGCAATGGTATTGATACCGGAATTTCAGGTTCTTGGTCTTGGTGATTTGAAGAATAAATCCACGGACCACTGATCAGTGGTAAGACAGGATTTATTTACAGAAAAGAATACGAAAACACTAAAGCTCCTGGAGAGAAAACCCAAGTTGGGGAGAAAAGCTCTCTCTGCCTCTCTCTCCATCTTTCTCCATTTAGTGGTATACATAGGTGCACAGGTTCCTTGGCCAGGAAATGAATGAACACAGTCCCTTCTGCTGGGGCACCATGAATGAATGTATAAAATGAATGGATACACTCTTCCCCTGGGGCACAGTGAATGAATGTCTTAATGAATGGACACAGCTCAAGTAATTGAGGCCTAGGAAACTTACATGAAATTGACCTAGGCATAGGAAATGGGGGTTCTGTTTTCAGTCATAAGTGTAAAGGCAAGGAGACACGGAGGCGCCAGTGTCTCCGCACCAGTTGTTCCGCTCGTTTGGCTATTGGAGCCTCCGGTGGGGGTGGGGGTGGGTGTGGGTGTGGGTGGGGGTGGGTAGGAGCCCCCCCTTGCCTACCCTCCAGCCTGCTGGTTCCTCTGCCGGCTCCAGCAAAACGGCCAAGGCGGAGGCAGCAGGTCCTTCAGCTCAGTTCGGCTAAGCTGGCGGGGGCACCACGGGTGCCACCTGTCCCGTATCAGTATCACATAATCAGCTATATGTTTATCTTTTGAGCAAAATGAGATCACATGTGTATTGATGTCTGCAACTTGCTTAGAAATGCATCAAAAAAAGAGATGGGTTGATGTCTGGACAAATGGAGAAATATGTTAAGATACCAAAAACAGCAAAATGTTAAGAAGAGTAGAAAAGAGAATCAACATTGTTAAAATGTCTATACTTCCCAGCGCAATCTACCGATTCAAGGCCATCCCTATTAAAATACCAACATCCTATTTTCAACACTTGGAAAAAATGATTCTGCGTTTTGTATGGAACCAGAAAAAAACCTGTATAGCTAAGGCAGTTCTTAGTAATAAAAACAAAGCCAGGGGGTATTACCAGATTTTAGGCTGTACTACAAGGCCATGGTGGTCAAGACAGCATGGTCCTGGCACAAAAATAGAGACATAGACATTTGGAATTGAATAGAAAACCAGGAAATGAAACCAACAACTTACAACCACTTAATCTTCGATAAACCAAACAAGAATGTCAACTAGGGGAAAGACTCTGTATTCAATAAATGGTGCTGGGAGAATTGGATAGCCACATGTAAAAGACTGAAACTGGACCCGCACCTTTCTCCACTCACAAAATTGATTCAAGATGGATAAAGGACTTAAATTTAAGGCATGAAACAATAAAAATCCTCAAAGAAAGAATAGGAAAAACACTGGAAGATATTGGCCTGGGGAAAGACTTCATGAAGAAGACTGCCATAGCAATAGCAACAACAGCGATAATAAACAAGTGGGATTTAATTAAATTGAAAAGCTTCTGTATAGCCAAGGGGACAACAACTAAAGCAAACAGACAATCTACCCACTGGGAAAGGATATTTGCATATTTTGAATCAGACAAAAGCTTAATAACTAGGATCTATACAGAACTTAAATTAATCCACAAGAAAAAAACCAACAATCCCATACATCAATGGGGAAGAGAGAAGAACAGAACCTTCTCTAAAGAAGACAGATGAATGGCCAGCAAACACATGAAAAAATGCTCATCTTCCCCAATTATTAGAAAAATGCAAATTAAAATCACCCTGAGATATTATCTAACCCCAGCGAGAATGGCCAAAACCACAAAATCTCAAAACTACAGATGCTAGCAGCAGACGTGGAGAGAAAGGAACACTTTTACACTGCTGGTGGGACTGCAAACTAATACAACCTTTTTGGAAGGAAGTATGGAGAAACCTCAAAGAACTCAACCTAGATCCCCCATTTGATCCTGCAATCCCATTGCTGGGCATCTATCCATAAGGAAATTTTATTATAAAGACACTTGTACTAGACTTTTATCATAGTTCAATTTACAATCGCTAAAATGTGGAAACAGCCTAAATGCCCTTCAACTCAGGAATGAATTGGCAAGCTGTGGTATATGTATACCATGGAATATTATTCATCCATTTAAAAAAATGGAAATTTTGCAGCATTTGTACTAACCTGGATGTAGGTGGAACACTTTATTGTTAGTGAAGCATCACAGGGATGGAGAAGTATGAATCCTATGTATTTGACTTTGATATGAGGACAATTAATGACACAGTGGGGAATGGAGGAAGGGAAGAGCAGACAGAGGAGGGAGAGGGTGAGAGAAAGGAAAAGAAAAAAGGAGAAAAGAAAAAAGTGACTAATTCTCACATAAATTGGATTTAATTTTGACCAAAGTACATTACTCAACCATTAATTTTTAATTTAACTTGTTAATATGTTGTTTAGAATATTGTATCCTTATTTATAAGTGAAATATGTTTGTAATTTCCCTTTATAATAATATATTTTTTCCAATTTTAATATCAGGTATATCCAGATGAAGTAGAATGATTTTGAAGTATTTCTTCTTTTTCTATTGTCTATAAGATTTGGCATGATCTGTTTTTTGAAATTATATTTTACTTTTATTTATAAATATTAGTTGTATATTTTTTGAGACTTTGGGAAAAAAAGAA
>CAUYPK010064999.1:0-22539 GCA_963574355.1 Loris lydekkerianus
ATATTTATTCTACTGTGTCGTGGTATATACTGATCGATGGAGAATTTTGTACTCTATACATTGATGCTATTCATTTTTTTCTACTTTTAATTTTTTTATTCTTTTCAGCCTATTACTATATGATGTCATTAAGCGATTTTCAGCCAATTTTTCTCTACGAATTCAAATTGAACCAAAATACTGCTGAAACAGCCCAAAAAATTAACCAGGCATTTAGCAATAATAGTGTTAATAAATGCACTGTTCAACGTTGGTTTGCAAAATTTCATTCCAGAAATTTTAGCCTCGAAGATGAGCCCCGAAGTGGTCGATCTAGAGTAATCCAGGATGAGGATTTGAGGACCCTGGTGGAGACTGACCCATCACAAACGGTGCGTGGGATGGCAGAAGAACTGGGTGTCAGCTCCCATGAGGTTTTTGATGGTTTAAAACATATTGGAAAGGTCAAAAAGCTCGAAAAGTGGGTGCCCCAGTTTCCGAACGTATTGGAAAGGTCAAAAAGCTCGAAAAGTAGGTGCCCCACGATTTAAACGATCGGTAGAAATTGACATGTTTCGAAGTTTGTTCTTCATTGCTTTTGCGCAACCAAAATGATCCTTTTTTGGATCAGATTGTTACATGTGATTAAAAGTGGATTCTCTATGACAATAGGAAACGTTCAGGACAGTGGTTGGACACCCATGAGCCACCCAGGCACTTCCCAAAGGCGAAACCCCACCAAAAAAAGATCATGGTTACTGTATGGTGGTCAGCGGCTGGTGTGATTCACTATAACTTTCTGCAACCAGGCCATACCATCACGGCACAGTCCTATTGTGAGGAAATCGATGAAATGTACTGAAAATTGCGTCAGCAGCAGCCAGCACTGGTCAACAAAAGAGGTCCGATTCTGCTCCACGACAACGCCCGGCCGCACATCTCACAAATCACCGTACGAAAATTAAAGGAATTGAGCATCAAAGTTCTGCCCCACCCACCACACTCCCCAGACCTCTTGCCAACCGACTACCATCTTTTCAACCACTTCGATAACTTTCTCACCGGTAGAACCTTTGCCAATCAAAGACCTAGCAAAAACGGCCTTCGTTGACTTCATCGAATCCCTAGCACCCAATTTTTATGCCAACGGAATTAATTGACTTGTGTTACGTTGGCAAAAGTGCACTGATTCAAATGGCATTTATTTCGATTAAATTGAATATTCACTGAGATATTACAGTTTAAAGTAGACTCATTAAAACGGACAAAACTTTTGAAACAAAGGTTTGACATACCAGTTCATTTACAACTCTTAGGTGTAGGACAATAAGTATTCATCTATTCCAGGCTTTTCAAACAGAAGAATAGGAGTGTTGCATGAAAATTGGAAGGGCCTTACAGGCCCCTATCTCATAAATTTGCCCAATGGGCTATGTCTAGTAATGCTTTGTGTTTCAGGGGGTATGAAAATGTTTGTGGTGGTCGAGCTTCTGGTATTAACTGAACCTCCACTGAGGTGGTCCTGATGTTTCCCAGGGGGAACCTCATCCCAGATGGAGATGTTACCTGGATGTTGATTTCTTCTAGCCATTTATCCTCATTCTCCAGACACTAGACTAACACCTACCAGGTGTGTTCATAGAGTACATTCGTTGGAAGGCTATTGTTTTCTGGAGAAATGGTAATGTGAGTATTTAATTTAGATAATAAGTCTCTCCCCAACAATAGAGCAAGAAAATCAGATATCTAAGGGAACTGATGAGTCAACTCCTTTTTTCCAATCTATCATCTAAGAGGTTTAAGAATTTGTGTTCCAGCTGTCCAGTCACTCCTGCTACAGAACCAGATTGTTTAGTCAGAGAGAAGGGGGAAGTATTATGAATATGTAGTCCCACTATTTATTAGAAAGCCTTGGCCCACACCTTTCCACAGGTAAAGAAGAGAGGGTAGACTACCCATTGGACTGGTCATCCCTAGAGCCATTGTACCAAATTGCTGCTGTCCATAAAGTCATCATAATTATGAGCCAAGGATTACCTGTGGACAATGCTGTGCCCATCTCAAGTTGACAGATTTTCTCACCCAGAATCACAAGGTCAGATTTTAGTGGCAGGTAGAATCCCTTACCAAGCATGCACCCATTTTTACCCTCAATTCCTGAGTTTCATACTTACATGTGACTGGGTAACTCTGGATAGCCTTTGCCTCACCAAGTCCTCATGCTCCGATGCCCTCCCTGTCTGACCTGAGTTTTACTAGTGACCACAGTGAAAGAGGGGCCCATTGATTCAGCCTGAGAGGAGTCTGGGGGCTCCTCCTGGATCTCTTCAGGAATTCTGTAAAGAAGTTTATCACAGGCCATTTGCTCCATGTTGCAGGGTGGCTAATTAGACCTTTCTAAAAGTCAAGAGCAGAACAAGACCATATGTTTATAAAAGAGTCACCAGTGATGCAGCAGGTAAAAAATCAAATTCAAACACCTTATTTGATTGAGAAAGTCACAACACAAAAAGGGCATCAAGAAGGGCTAGGGTTCCCCAGTTTGTTCCACAACCAGAAATGGTCCAGTGTGGCCTGAGTCCACATTTGTGAAAGAAAAATATATTGTTGTTCAAGAATGGCAGTAGTTATGCATATACATTCTGCCATCTTATCTTAGCAATACAAATACAAGAAGTGTGAGGAGTGAATTAAAGACACAGAGAAAGGAGTGAAAACAACAGGCAGTAAGAAAAAGAGGATGATGGGTTTTTTTGTTTTTTGTTTTTATTAAATCATAGCTGTGTACATTAATGCAGTCATGGGGCACAATGTGCTGGTTTTCTATATAATTTGAAATATTTTCATCAAACTGGTTAACATAGCCTTCATGGCATTTTCTTAGTTATTGTGTAAAGACATTTATATTCTACATTTAGGAAGTTTCACATGTACTCTTGTAAGATGCACCATAGGTATGGTGAGGCTGGTGTTTTAAAGGATAAAGTTGGCTCCTGTTTTTCTTTACTTCAGATTCAAAGGAGTAACTGGTGACCTTGAGTAGTGATAACAGTTTAGTAATCTTGATCTCAACACCCATAACTAAGCAAATACAGTTTCAGGCAAGCAGAAGAAAATACAGAAAGGCAGATTTATTTTAACACTATTATGGCAGATTGATGCTGAATAATTGATGTTTGTCACTTTCAACATATACATAAGAAATCTGAAGAGATTTTAAACAAAGTCTGAAATAAAAACTAACACTTTTTTGGAGATTCCCTTTTCAGTTAGGCCAACCTGTTCACATACAAAACTTTTTCTAAATTTACCTTTTCAAATATTATCCCTTACACAGACCATTATTGACATACTGAATGAAGGGGCATGGTCCCCTGTATCCCAGGATGGTGACTCAGTCTCATATGTGCTCCTTGAGGTATGAGGCCCTGAAAAGGGAAAATTCTATTTTTGGACTAGAAGTGAGACTCGGGGGTTAATTCCTCCTTGCTTACTGAAATGGCCTTGCTAATGTAAGCAGCTCACAGGAATGTACCGAGGGTCCCTCCAAGTTGCAGCTGGGGACTGAGCACCTGCCTGGGGCGGTGGGTTGCTGCACTTTGTTCCCTAACTTCAAGTTACACAGTAAGTTTCATTTAATCCTTGAGGGAAGAGGGAAAACAGAACAGACAGCCTGGTGTCCTTGTGATTTATCTTTAAGTTAAACACTCCAGAATTCAAAATGATGTTTACGTGCTTTGTAACATTTACGCTGAGGAGGAATTTTTTATGCAGTTTCAACTATTGCATTTGTTCTTTATTCTTGGTTATTTTTATCTCATAAGTTTGGATATATAAGAAAGTGAAAAAAGAGGTTGTTGCTTAAGTGCCTGATCGAGCCTCAGCCTTCCCTTTGCAGATGAATCATTTCATCCGCAGTGCTTTCATTCCTCTGTGTCACTGACCATGTAGGCTAGTGGACAGCAACATCTGGTGCAGCAATTAGGGTCTTCAGTTAGACGGAACCTGGCCAACTGTCTACTGAACCTCTGGTCTCCGATCTTAAGGTAACAACACTAGGAATGGGCGAAACTGAGAGGTTACTACTGAGCCATAAGTACCCAGGACTCTTGGCAAGGAAATTTTAAGAGAACACAATGGGCAACTCAGCTTCTACTGAGGATGAATATATTCAGTTATTACAGTCTTTATTGGATTTCATGGGAGTGTAAGTTAAAACTTGGTCCGTCTTTTTGCTACCATGTTGTTATTGGTTTTCTCCTGACTCTAAAAATCAATTAAATTTGACTGTTTGTGAAGATACTGGGAGGATATGAAAAAGTTTCATCAGGAAGGGAATATTATTGATAAAGATATTTGGATTGTGTATAATTTAATTACTATGGCTTTGCAAACATTTTCCAATGATGCAAAAATACAAGTGCATTGTGATTCCCCTCATGTTTATGACAAACCTGAATGTGATATTGGTAAGCTTACAGTTACTGATGTAGTTAAAGATCCAGTTGTTGATAATTCCTCTTCAGATGAACATGATAAAGAGGAAGCGGCTGTTTCTTCCTCTACTCAGTCTTTGTGAGACAAAATGACTAATTTGAAGGTTTGCAGGAATGTAATGAACTTATTGATAGTATTAAGCAGAAACCTCCTAGCCCTCCTTCTCCTCCTCCTCCAGTTGAGGTGCTTTTTCTCCCTTCATCTGAGGAGCCAAAGTCTTTGCCCTCTCTCCCTCCTTCTCAGGAAGGATTAAGGGAACATTTTTATCTGGTTACCAGAGGGCCGGCTCCAAATGCTCCTCCATATGAGTATAAAAGCCTGATGGCAACCAGATTGACTAGACAAGGGGCAATTCCTAGCCCAAAATATATTAAAATTCTTACAGAGCCTGATATTTGCTTGGAAGAATCCAGCTCTCATAGGCAGAATTATTGATTGATTATGCCTATTTCCCATGTAACTAACTTAGAGGGTGAAGATGAAGCACGTTATGCAGAAGTAGATTTAAAATTTCTTAAGACCTTAAAGTATGCTGTTACCACATATGGCCCCAATGCTCCTTACGTCCAGGGCCTTTTAAGATCATATTGTGGGGATCAGCTTTTAACTCCTAGGGATTGGGAAAGGATTGCCGAAACTGCTTTATCCCCTACTCAATATTTACAGTTTTGCTCTTGATGGAGAAATGAAACTCATAAATGACATGAAAGTAACCTGAATATCGCTTATGATCAATTAACTGGAACAGGGAACTTCCACTGCCATCAAAGGCAAATTAACCTTCCTGATCAGGTTTATTTTCAAATCAGAGATGTTTGCCTGCATGCTTGGGCTCAGCTTGAGGAGCATGGAGGTGGACAATTTTTTACAAAGATTTTACAGGGGCTAATAAGCCATATGTTGAGTTTCTTGCATGCCTTCGCAGTGCTATTAAGTGTTTAATTCCAGGTACTGCCACACAAGATATGTTAATACTTTCCCTTGCTTATGAAAATGCTAATGATGATTGCCGCCACATTTTGGCTGGCATTAGGAATGAGGAGAAGGCATCTATGGATAAGTTCATTCAAGCTTGCAGAAATGTGGGGTCTAGTTCTTTTCAGGCAACTCTTATAGGAAATTAAATTGGAGTCCACATGGCTGCTGCTATAAAACAATGCAGCACCCCAAAATAATTCTTGAAAGATAGGACATATTAGAAAAGATTATAGAAAAGGTAAAGAGGAGAAGGTTAGTGATCCCCCTCTTCCACTGGGGTTTTGTCAAAGGTGCAAAAAGGGGAGGCATTGGACTAATGAATGTAGATCCATAAAAGATAAAGATGGTAATATTCTCCCTCCTCGAGATTCGGGAAACTCCCCAGCAGGCCAAACCCAGGGCCCGGAGTCAAACAACATGGGGAAACTGAGTCATATTTGTCCAGTGAGCAGCAGAATAGATCAGGCCCAAGCTCAGGCTCAGGAACCTTCCAACCTATAAAGTTTGTGAGAGCTGATTCTTCACCAGCTAAAAATCCTGAAACTTCACCAGCTAAAAATACTGAAAAACTTCCTGTTTCAGATTTTTTTTATGTTACTCATAATACAGCAGCTTTTGATTTGCCACTTGTTAATAATGTTTCATTAGTGCCTCATGACCTCCCATACATTTTGGCTACTGGAGTGCATGAGCCTGTCCCCAAGGGAACTGTTGGGATTATATTAGGATGAAGCAGTTCTTCTCTAAAAGGACTTTACATCCATGTCGGTATCATTGACACTGATTATCATGGTGAAATTTCTATCATTGCTTCTGTCACTCAACCATTGACTTTGACCCCTGGACAGCACATTGCTCAGCTTTTAATTTTGAAAGGATATATTCCTTATCAGGAAGGATAAATTCCTTATCATGAAGGAAAAGCTGCACCAATTAAAAGAGGGTGGTTTGGGCAGCACTGGAACTCATGTTTTTTGGCATGCCTTTTTAAATGATTCCCAGCCTTGATGCCAGGTTATATTTTTTGATGGTACTACATTAGAGGGTCTAGTCGACACTGGAGCTGATTTATCTATAATAGCTTCTTTTGCCTGGCCTCCACAGTGGTCAAACAACGCATTAAAGCTACCTTTGTTGGCCTTGGAACAATGTCAGACATTGAACAAAGCACTGAGACATTGTCATGTCAAGGACCCGAGGGGCAGCCAGCTAAAATAAAACTTTATGTGGCTCCCATAGCCATTACTTTATGGGGAAGAGACATATTATAACAATGGGGGGCCATGTTATCTATCCCAGTGATCTCTTCTGCTACAAAGAACATGATGTTTGATATGGGATTTGATTCCTCTCATAGTGTTACTCCAAAACCATCCAAAACTGTTAGAATAGGAAAAGACCGTTCAAGTCTTGGTTTCCCTGTTTTTCCGCAGGATTTACTGCAGGGGCCACTGTAGAGTGCCTCACCATTCCACTTTTACGAAAATCTGATACCCCCATTTGAGTTGAGCAGTGGCCCCTCCCTAAGAAAAAACTAGAGGTGCTTCATCAATTAGTTGATGAACAATTGAAACTTAATCATACTATTCCATCTATAAGCCCCTGGAATTCCCATTTTCATCCTTAAGAAAAAATCAGGACAATACAGGATGAGAAAATTGAATTCAATCATCCAACCTATGGGACCCCTTCAACCAGGACTCCATATTCCATCCTTAATCCCTCACAATTATTTTATTACTGTTGTTGATTTAAAAGATTGTTTTGTTTTGGGGTTTTTTTGACATCCTTTTGATTCCCAAGGATTCTGAAGTTTGCTTTTACAGTCCCTAGGTTGAATAATAATTCTCCTACCTTAAGATATCAGTGGCAGGTTTTGCCACAAGGAAAGTTAAATAGTCCTACTTTTTGTCAAATGTACAACAACCCTTACAAAAATTAACTTTGAAATTTCCTGATGGACTTTTTTATCACTGTATGAATGATATATTATTTGCTCATCCAGATCAGTCCGTTTTAAATGATATTGTTAAGCAAGCTTGTCAACTTTTTGATGCTTATAGGCTTCACGTTGCACCTTAAAAAATTCAGAATTCTGATCCATGGAGTTATTTGGGTTATAAAATGACAGCTCAAAAAATAATACCTCAAAAAATACAAATTAGGAGAGATTCTTTAAAAACTCTGAATGATTTTCAAAAACTTTTAGATGATATCAATTGGGTCTGCCCTTCATTAAGAATTCCTACTTATTCTTTAACACATTTATTTTCTATATTGGAAGGAAATCCCAAATTAAATAGCCCTTGAACATTTGACTCTAGACGCTGAAAAGGAGCTACAATGGCTAGAAAAACATAATCAGGATGCACAGTTAGACTGAATTATTACTTATCAAAACTTTATTTTCTATGTCTTTCCTTTGGACCATTCCCCTACAGGATTACTTACACAAGAATCTGCCTTTATTAAATGGTGTTTTTTACCCTGTAAAGCTACCAAAAAATTACAGACTTATGTCCAAAAGATTGCTAGCTTGATCATTCGAGGTCATCATCGACTTCGTCAATTGGTTGGACAGGATCCTGAAAAAATAATAGTCCCATTACAAATAAAGAGATCTCAGATTTATTTGTTTTCCCAAGATTGGCAAATAGCTTTGGCTAATTATTTAGCCAGTACCTAGGCTAATTATTTAGGCTCTATAGATAATCATTTTCCTCCTAATAAACGTTTACAATTCTTAAAAAGGATGTCATGCGGACGACGCCTGTGGCTCAGTGAGTAGGGCGCCGACCCCATATGCCGAGGGTGGTGGGTTCAAACCCAGCCCCGGCAAAACTGCAACAAAAAAATAGCCGGGCGTTGTGGAGGGCACCTGTAGTCCCAGCTACTCAGGAGGCTAAGGCAAGAGAATCGCCTAAGCCCAAAAGCTGGAGGTTGCTGTGAGCTGTGACACCATGGCACTCTACCAAAGGGCCATAAAGTGAGACTCCTGTCTCTTTAAAAAAAAAAAAAGTATGTCATGGGTCCTTCCTAAAAATATTTCCCTATGTCCAATCCCCAATGCTCAGAATTTTTTTACAGATACTAACAAATTTGGGATGGCAGGCTATATTAGTGGACATCTTCATAAAGTACAGCAATCCCCTTTTAAGTCAGTCCAAAAGGCATAATTGTATGCTGTTACACTGGTATTAACAAAACTTCCCTAATAGTCCCCTTAACATTGTGACTGATTCAAATTAGTCGATGTATACCGTCCAAAATATTAAAAGTACTACTTTAATTAATGATCATAGTGAACTGTCTTATCTTTTCCATATTTTACAAAAATTAATTCAGAATTGAAATGTTCCAATTTTTATCACTCACATCCAGGCTAATTCTAATTTGCCTGGTCCCTTAGTTGCTGGTAATGATTCTACTGATAATTTAATTGGCACTGTTCAAAAGGCACAAGAGGAACATGCAATCCATCATAATAATACTTCATCCCTTAAAGATATTCTATAACCTGGAGAGATGCCAAACAGATTGTTCATTCTTGCCCAACTTGTCAGATAATTACAATTCCTCATTTGTCTGCAGGAGTAAATCTGAGAGGACAAAATCCTAATGAAATATGGCAGATAGATGTAACACAATTTTCTGAATTTGGAAAATCTAAATATATCCATCATTTAATTGATACTTTTTCTAATTTTTCTTGGGTTACTGCCCTTACATTAAAAAAAAAAAAAAAAAGCTGCCTCTGTTATTACACACTCGTTAGAAGCATTTGCTGTGATGCCTCAAATTATTAAAACAGATAGTGATTCTGCATATATTTCTCAAAAATGTCAACAGTTTTTTCAAATTTACAATATTAAACATATAAGAATACCAGGTAACAGCACTGGTCAAGCAATTATTAAAAGACATAATCATACTCAAAAAATGTTGATTAAACAAAAAGGGGAAAGGCATATAATAGATCCCCCAGAAATAGATTACATTCAACATTATTTACATTAAATTTTTAAAATTCAGATACTGAAGGTGATACACCTGCTTCTAAATTATGGGTGAAACAGCCACCTTCTCCAATTAACCAACCTGTTTATTACAAAGAGTTAATATCAAATAAATGGCTACCTGCTGTGGTAGTGCGATGGGGTAGAGAGCATTCTCTTCTCTCCACAGGGAACAATGAGTTCAGACTCTCGAACAAACTCATCAAACTCCAGCATGACAACCCAGCCTCGCCATCACTCTTACCTGAGACAGGCCAGGAACTTGGCAATACGGTGTCCTCCCTGACACTGGAGGACAGGGAGATCCGGCAAAGCCAACAACCTGTCTGAAGGATGTGGTACAGGAGAGAGCAGACCCCGTCGCCTCAGATGACATGGAGAGGTCTTTCTCAACTATGCAGGGTAAGTACGAGCAATAGTGGCAGGGAGCAACCATCTAGCAACTCCTCAGACACTGTTTCTCGCAATGATAGCAATTCTTAATGCTCAGGTTAAGTGCTAACCCAAATTATACTTATTGGAGCTATGTCTCTAACCCCCCTTTACTTAGCGGGGTCTCCTGGTTTGAGCCTTCTGTTTCCATTTATGTTAATGAAACCTCTTGGCTTCCTGGGCCATATGATGATCGTGGTCCAGTTAAACCTGAGGAAGAATGCACACCTCTTAAGAATTACTCTACAGGAGTTATGGGACCTCCTATTTGTGTTGGACCCGAGCCCCCTTGTTTATCTTTTGGGGCTGAGCAATAGGTCACTTTGAGAAATACTTCCAGAGATAAAGACATGTATATGCATTCTACTATGACTTTTACTAAATTAATAGTGGCACAGCATTCTTTGTTGCCTCATCTGCCCCACTGCAAGCCTCATGTGTTCACTGATATTGCAGATTAGATTCATTGGTCAAAATGTGGAGGGTCTCATTTGTATGCCTTCCGGCAAACTAAATTTGGATTTGTTGTTGATTAGAGACCTTCTGCTTATGTTAGGGAAAGACATGAACCTGGTGCCGGTCATCTTAGTCACCAGCAAAATGCAACAGATATTGTATACTCATCCTCAAAGGACTTAGTGTGGGAGGACAGGGGTGTTTCGCCACCAGCCCCAGGCATTTGTGGATAACCATCTCAACTTGATTTGTAGAAAATTGGAGCGGCTTTGTTTGGCCTTCATGACTGGAAGGGCTCCCACATTTACAAACCACACCATTATTCTCAGCATACTTTTCATTTTAAATGGCAAGAAGTGCATTTTACTCAGGCTTGTGTAAAGTTGACTTTTATTTGACTTGTGGGCAACATTTCATGCAATGAGAAAACTGGAGAGATCTACTGTCCAGGAACTTGTCAATCATTTACTTGTCTTAACATTTCTATGAGATTTCATTTTTCCCAGGATAGGATCTTTCTTCTACGCACTGGATAAGTGTCTGGTTGCCAGTAAAGATGATGAGACCCTGGGAAAAGTCCCCCACCATTTCGATTCTCGCTAATCTGGCTCAGAAGCTGATGAAGAAGAGGAAGAGGTTTATCAGTCTACTGATAGCAGCAATTCTTGGGATTATACCCATCACTGCTTCTGCAGCCACTGCTGGAATAGCACTCACTGAATCTGTAAAGACTGAAAAGTTTGTGTCTAACTGGCATAAGGACGCAGAAAAACTAAGGGTTACTCAAAAACACATAGATACCGAAATTCATAGTGAGTTGGCTGATTTAGGACAGACAGCAGTTTTATTAGATCAATTGTATAGTTTAGAGAAACAAATGAAATTAAAATGTGATTGGAATGTTTCTGCTTATTATGTTACCCCTGTGTTTTACAATGAGACTTTATTTCCTTGGTGTTAAGTTAGAAAACATTTGTTAAATCGTGAAAATTTAACTGCCGATATTGAGTTACAACATCAAGTTTACAGTACTTTTTAACAAAAATTGGAACAAATAAATGGAGATATTAAAAGGAGTATCTGAAGAAATTGCTCAACTTAACCCATTAGACAAAATTCATGCTCTATTTGCAACTTCTATGGGCTCTCTGTTCTTGTTTTGCGTCATACTTTACATAATGTGTAAAAAGATTCAGCAGGTTAAAAGACCCACTGACAGTCTTTTTGGCTGTGACAGCAGTACAAGCTAATGTTTGTTAAGTAGAAAAGGGGAAAATAAAGGGGCACAGTCCCCTGTACCGTGGGACGGTGACTCAGTCTCATATGTGACCCTTGAGGTATGAGGCCCTGAGAAGGGAAAATTCCATTTTCGGACTAGAAGTGAGACTAGGGGGTTAATTCCTTCTTGCTTACTGAAATGGCCTTACTAATCTAAGCAGCCAGCAGTTACACCTTGAGAATGGAATGTACCAGAGGATCCCGCCAAGTCACAGCTGGGGACTAAGCACCTGCCTGGTGCTTTTGAATATAAGGCCCAATTGGGCGATGATGTGCATGTGCAAAACAAAAAAAGGAAATGGAGCAGGGGTAGGTAAGGAGCTATATTACCTGAAAAGCAATGTGAGAGAGCTGTAGGTGTAAGAAGTAATCCTCAGGGATTACACCTGCAGTGTATCTTACAAGGGTATATGTGAAACTTAGTAAATGTAGAATGTAAATGTCTTAACACAATAACTAAGAAAATGCCAGGAAGGCTATGTTAACCAGTGTGATGAAAATGTGTCAAACGCAGCTATGATTTAACAATAAAAAAAAAAAAAAAGGAAAAGAAAATGTGTCAAACGGTCTATAAAACCAGTGTATGGTGCTCCATGACTGCATTAATCTACATAGCTATGATTTAATAAAAAAAAAGAGTAATCTTCAGCAGGCAGCATGAATTCAGAATGTCTATGGTTCCATAAGCATATATATTTCTTTTTCACCTTTTATCAATTTTTTATTTTTAAAAACAGGTGAATTCACTTTTCACTTTTGTATACATCACTGCACTTCAGCAATTACACAAAACACCAGTACCATGCATCTACAGTTAACATACCATGTGAGAACCCTGTTAAGTTATAAATTCTACCATCAATCATTAAATCAATGTGAAAAATACAGTGTCCAACCAAAAAGTGTAACTATAGTTGCATAGAGTATCACCATGCTATGACATTTCAAGGTCATGGGTAACAGAAGTAAAATTATAAAAGTTTGCCTTGATTGAATGTACAAGAATAAGGTTCAACACATCAGTGCAAAAAAATTTAAGAATTACATGATTTAACAAAAGAAAAATCACATAAAAAGCAATCATGTGTATGTATATACTGCAATTCATTATACCCATTCAGTGGACTGTACCAACTTCTTATTAAAGTCTTAGGTTAAGCCCTTAAAATTAAAGATTTCAGTTTATATTATTCATCTGTATGTACCAGAACTGTACATTTCCTCATTTGACAACATACAATAAGGAATGAATATCATCAGCTTAAAAATGAAACAAGCATTTACTTTATTTTGGATTTCTCCCATCCCCCAAAATATAAACATATATATATTTATATACTGTATATATCTGTAGGTTTTGCTGTACTTTACAAAAATGTGTCACTAGATGGCAGCAGTGCATTTTAGGGCCTTGCCAATTTAACAGCTTCATTAAGTAAAAAATGGCGCATGCACAATCTGATCCTCAGAGGACCCTTCACTTCTATTTAAATATTTTAACAAAGGAAAAAAAGCAACATTCACAGCACATCAAGCCCAAAATAGTTTACACCTTCTACAATGAAGCATTGTTTAAAATGTACCTGGCTAGGTCACCCTAACAGGAGAGGCTAAATAAGGCATGCTTTTAGACAGTTGTCGTGGTGGTGCTCACTTGAAAAGAGGAGAAGAACCAAAGAGGTCCAAGCGAAAAATTTAGCAGGTCATGTTGCCATCAGTTTAAGGAACCTAAAAATATTATATGCAGTACTCAATTTGTGTTTCTCTGGCACAAGTTTTTATCTTTGTGATTGTTGGTAGAATTGGTCTTCATTGGCCCAGCTGGTTCATCATCGTCAAGAACCTCCTCTGGTCTCTACCTCTTCTCATACACAATGATCACCACAAGGGTGATGACTTCAGCCAGAATCCCCAAGAAAGGCCAAAGCAGGGCCAGGTGGCTCCGTACCCTGAGGATGGTGACAAAAGATTTGGAGCCAATGGAATTGGTAGCATTACATTCACACTCGCCAGAGTCTTCTGTGATCTGGAGGTTCATAATGTTCAACTTGGTGTAATTTTCCTTATTGACGATGAAGAAGCAACCAGAAGTATTGACAAGGTCAATAGGCATACGGTTCTCCTTGCGTCATATCCACTACGGATGGGGGCAGCCAACTGATTTGCAGTACATCATGGCATCCTGTCTTTCATTCTTGTTCTCGCTCTGTTTATGGCCAGTGATGTCAGGAGCAGCTTTCACTTCAATAGTGGCATTTGCTTTAGGAGTGCCAACAAAGTGATAGACGCAGTGGTATTCACCTGAATCCTCAGCTATCGGCTTGTTGATCCTGTATTCCATGTTGCTGGCATTCTTATGAGTGGCAGTCAGTCCCACCCCATTCTTTGTCCAGTAGCTATATGTAAGGGTGTGAGAGCTGGAGGTGAGGTTACACTGCAGGGTGACAGAGAGAGCAGCACCGTCTCAAATAGTGACCTCTTCATTGGTGGTAATTCTTGGCTTGTTCTGAGCGGTGCCTGGCCCTGGGAGGAGGGAGCCAGAGACCAGCAGCAGCAAGAGGGCCAGGGCGCTGAGGAGTGACGAACCCGATATCCTCCCCATCAGAAGACCCAACAGCTAATGGGCCAGGGCCAGAGCCAGTGCTGGGTTTGCTCTGTCCTAAATTTGTCATATATGAAATGATTAGAGCAGAAGTTAAACACTTCCACATTCTTCACTTTATAGTATTTGTCTTAAACGTGAATTTTCCTGTGTACAGAAAACTGTGACTACTGGCATAAAGCTTCGCCACACCTTCATATTGTGATGATATTTCTCTGGCACGATTTCTCTTATGTTTTGTAAGGGCGAAGTACCAGTAAAAACCTTTGCCATACTGCTCACTTTGGCAGCTCATATACTAAAATTGGAACGATACAGAAATCAACAGGGCCCCCGAGCAAGGATGACATGCAAATTAATGAAGTGTTCCATATTTTGGACACCCTTTTGGGTAAAAGGCACAATTATAAGCGGGACTGTACCTAACAAATGCAATCACTTGTAACTTGGTTTCTTCCACCGTCAATAAATCCCCACAAATTATGAAAAAAAAAAAAACTTTGCCATATTATTCACATTTGTAAGATTTCTCTCCAATATGAATTTTCTTATATGCAATAAGTTTTTCGTTTTGTTTTTTTTTTTTTGAGACAAAGCCTCAAGCTGACACCCTGGGTAGAGTGCTGAGGCATCAAAGCTCACGGCAACCTCCAACTCCTGAAGCCAAGCAATGCTCCTGCCTGTGCCTCTCAAACAGCTGGGACTAAAGGCGCCCACAACACCTGGCTATTTTTTGGTTGCAGACGTCATTGTTGTTTGGTGGGCCCGGGCTGGATTCAAACCCACCAGGTCAGGTGTACATGGCTGGCACCTTAGCCACTTGAGCCACAGGCACAGAGCCTGTGCAGTAAGTTTTGACCTCTTGTTTGAGTGGACTGCCACACTGTTCTTCACAATTGTAGAATTTCTCTCCAGTGTGAATTATTTTTTGCTTATTAAGTTATTAATACCAAGTAAAGTTACTGCCACATTCTTCATATTTGTGGGATGTCTATGTTGTATGATTCCTTTTTTATGGACCAGTTTCAACCACAGTTAAAGGGTTTGCCACACTACTTATAAGTTTTCTCCAGAATGAATATTTCTGTAGAAATATTTGAGTACTGGTTAAAAGACTTGCCACATTGTTGACATGCATAAGGTTTCTCTCCAGAATGAATTCCATTATGCACAGATAGGGTGGAGTACTGGATAAAGGCTTTTCCACATTATTGATATTTGTATGTTTTTTCCCCAGAATGAATCCTTTTATGTACAGAAAGAGCTGAGTACTGCTTAAAGGCTTTGCCACATTCTTCACATTTGTAGGGTTTCTCTCCAGAATGAATTCTTTTATGGACAGTAAGGTTTGAGTACTGGTTAAAGGCTTTGCCACATTCTTCACATTTGTAAGGTTTCTCTCCAGAATGAATTCTTTTATGTCTAGAAAGATCTGAAGATAGCTTAAAGGCTTTTCCACATTCTTGACATTTCCATGGTTTCTCTCCAGAATGAATTCTTTTATGTACAAAAAGGATTGAGTAATCCTTAAAGGATTTGCCACATTCTTGACATTTGTATGGTTTCTCTCCAGAATGAATTCTTTTATGTACAGAAAGGGAAGAGGAATGGTTAAAAGCTTTTCCACATTCTTGACATTTATATGGTTTCTCTTCAGAATGTATTCTTTTATGTACAGAAAGGCTCGAGGACTGGATGAAGGATTTTCCACATTTGTCACATTTGTATGGTTTCTCCCCAGAATGAATTCTTTTATGTACAAAAAGGGTTGAGTAATGGCTATAGGCTTTGCTACATACGTCACATTTGTAGGGTTTCTCTCCAGAATGAATGATTTGATGTTCAGAAAGGGTTGAGTACCGGTTAAAGGATTTGCCACATTCTTGACATTTGTATGGTTTCTCCCCAGAATGAATTTTTTTATGTCGAGAAAGGTGTGAGGACTGGCTAAAGGCTTTTCCACATTCTTGACATTTGTATGGTTTCTCCCCAGAATGAATTCTTTCATGTACAGTAAGGGTTGAGTAATCCTTAAAGGCTTTGCCACATTCTTCACATTTGTAGAGCTTCTCCTCAGAATGAATTCTTCCATGTACAGAAAGGGCTGAGTACCGGTTAAAGGCTTTGCCACATTCTTCACATTGGAAGGGTTTCTCTCCAGAATGAATTCTTTTATGTCCAGAAAGGTTTGAGGACTGGGTAAACGATTTGCCACATTCGTCACATTTGTAGGGTTTCTCTCCAGAATGAATTCTTTGATGTACAGAAAGAGTTGAATTATCATTAAAGGCTTTTCCACATTCTTGACATTTGTATGGTTTTTCCCCAGAATGAATTCTTTTATGTCGAGAAAGGTGTGAGTACTGGTTAAAGGCTTTTCTACATTCTTGACATTTGTATGGTTTCTCCCCAGAATGAATTCTTTCATGTACAGAAAGCGTTGAGTAGTGGTTAAAGGCTTTGCCACATTGTTGACATTTGTATGGTTTCTCTCCAGAATGAATTCTTTTATGTACAGAAAGTGTTGAGTAATCCTTAAAGGATTTGCCACATTCTCGACATTTGTATGGTTTCTCTCCAGAATGAATTCTTTTATGTACATAAAGGTTTGAGGACTGCTTAAAGGCTTTTCCACATCCATCGCATTTGTAAGGTTTCTCCCCAGAATGAATTCTTTTATGTACAGAAAGTGTTGAGTAATGCCTAAAGGCTTTGCAACATACTTCACATTTGTATGGTTTCTCTCCAGAATGAATTCTTTTATGTACAGAAAGGACTGAATAATGGTTAAAGGCTTTGCCACATTCTTCACATTTGTAGTGTTTCTCTCCATTATAAACTGTCTTATGGTTAGAATATTTTGAGCTACGGCTAAGATACTTGTTATCATTTTCACAATGGTAAATTTTCTGTCCATTATGAAGTCCCCCATGCTTAGACAAGCTTGAGCAAGATTTAAAGACTTTGCAACATTCTTTATATTTGTACTGCTTTTCTACAATATGACTTATCTTATGTTTTCCAAAGTTTGAGCATAGGTTTAAGGCTTTCCCGTGTTTTTTACACTCAAAAGTTTTCTCCCCGGTATATATCATCTTATGTCTATTTAGACTTGATAATTTTCTCACAACTTGGAAACGTTTACTGCATTGGTAGATTTTACCAGGCATAGTGGTTAAACATTCATCCAGACCATCATAACATACTTTTTGCTGCTTACACTCATATACCCGATCCCAGGATTTTGAGTTTAAATTCTCAGGGCCATCGTTTTCGTATCTTCTCAGCATTATCTTTGGTAATAAAATGTTTGCGCCCAGCACTTGTGAATTGTCCAGGGTAGAATGATTAGATGTAACTGAAAGAAATTTAAAAAAACAAAATTATGCACTGAGTTCTCATCACAAGTGAATAAATGTATATTATAAATTTTTTCTGTAAAATTATGCAAAGCATAGTAGCAAGAAGGCTTAGTACAGTACACATGTTCTAATAAGTTTTGAGACACATATACGTAAGAAATACACACTGCATTTTGGGAATTATAAAATCCAAGTAAGAATTTTCAGCCCACCAGCTGAGCACAATATGAAGAGGCATATACAGGCGAGGTGCAGTGACTTGTTTTTGCAAACCTAGCACTCTGGGAGTTTGAGTGGGTGGATCACTTGAACATAGGCACTGGACAGCATTCTGAGCCAGAGTGAAATCCTGTTTGTACCTGAAATAGAAAAAATTAGGTGGGAATGTGGCAGACACTTGCAGTCCCAGAAACTCGGGAGCCTGAGGCAAAGAGTATCACTTGAGCCCAGGTAATAGTAGTTGCTGTTAACTATGATACCACAGCACTCTATCCAGGGTGACAGAAACTGTGTCTCAGAAATATATAACTATAAATTCTTTATATAAAAGTTATATAAATTCATTTATATGAACATAAAATATTTAAGTAAATATAAATTATAAATAAAATTATTGTATATTTATATAAATTAATTTATATAAGTATAAAATAAGGAAATTTTGTTCTACTTAATGACCACAGACATTCCCCAATCTGAAAACAGCATGGTGCATATGAAAGTAAACTTTTTTCTCAAAAGAAAAATAGTGACAACTGAATTACTTCTACTGGCTTTTCTAAAGGTATATTATGTCTCCCACGAGTGAGAGTGCTGAAGGAAATGGTACTATAGTTTTTAAAACAGAATAAAGATGGTGAAACAAAAGGTAAAATATAGTTACAGCACCAGAGAGACTCTAATACAAAAGACAAATTTAAGTCTAGAAAGCGATTACAAGCTCCTAGGAGGAAACGTGGGGAAAATACTTCAGCTAGAAAATATCCACATAATTCCAAAGGCAAAACACTTTCAGAATGTACACAAAGTTCCTCAAGTCTTCAGTACAATTTGTGTCAGAATACTGTAAGATAAATCCATATCATAGATTTTCTGAGAGGTACCATTTATGATCCTCAAAAATCAGTGAAAGACTACATCATGTACAAAATATTAAGGTAACATAACCCAAACAAACAAAATAAATAATATGGAATCAATCATAAAAAATAGATATGTCCAAATTACCTAAGAATTTTATCTTAAGGATGGTAAATGCGAAATGGGAATGATACAAACAACTAAGTAAAATCACAAAAATGAAAATATCAACAAGAAATAAAACATTTAGACCAGGCGTGGTGGCTCACTGCCTATAATCCTAGCATTCTGGGAGGCCAAGGTGGGTAGATTGCCCTGAGTTCAGAGGTTCAAGACCAGCCTGAGCCAGAGTGAGCCTCCCATCTCCACAAAAAATGCAGGCCGTTGTGATGGGCGACTATAGTCCCAGCTACTTGGGAGGCTAAGGCATGCCAATCACTTAAGCCCAAGAGTTGGAGGTTGCTATGAGCTATGATGCCACAGCACTCTACCCAGGGATACAAAGTGAGACTGTCTCGATAAAAATAAATAAATAAATAGGAAAAAAAAAAAGAAAATTATAAAAACTTCAAACTAACACAATTGAAAAAAAAAATTAAAAACAAAAACACAAAAAAAGAAATAAAGCCTTAAAAAAACAAATATTCTGAAGTTGAAGAACACAGTAGAAAAGATTGAGAAATTTTTAAAGTTAAGAAAAAAGATATAGAATATCAAGAAGCTCACCACACTTCAGTTAGGAGAAACACAAAGAGAGCCAGAAAAGGACACATGCACATCAAAGATTTGAAAGACACACAAGAGGGGTGGTGCCTGTGGCTCAATATGTAGGGCACCAGCCCCATCTACCAAGGGTGGTGGGTTCAAGACTGGCCCCAGCCGAACTGCAACAAAAAAGTAGCTGGGTGTTGTGGTGGGTGCCTGTGGTCCCAGCTACTTCAGAGGCTGAGGCAAGAGAATCGCCTAAGCCCAGGAGTTGGAGGTTGCTGTGAGCTGTGACACCACAGCACTCTACCAAGGGCGATAAAGTGAAACCTGTTTCTATTAAAAAAAAAAAAAAAAAAAAAAAAAGACACACAAGAGAATTGAAAGCCACAAAAGGAAATAGATGTGTCATTTCTAAGAATGCTCTTATGACATTACTAGTGGATTGATCAACACACACCTTCTGCATCAAAAAAAGTTGGATGACCTAGTGAAAGTGCTGAAAGAACAAAAATTTCAAAATGCATATACTATATCCAGCATATAGTATACTATACTATACTATATTCATTGAAAATTACGATACTATACTATATTCCTATAACTTTCCTTAAAAATGAAGAAAAAAATAAACATTCATCAAGATAAATTATTGCTGAAAACTGCCAAACAAGAAATGTCAAAGAAAGACCCTCTCATTGAAAATGAAATTATGCTAGAGAACAATGCTAAATTAGCTAAAAACAACTAAATCTAAACAAAATAACTAAGTACACTTATATAAAATTCTGTATTTTTATAGCAGTAGCCACATACACCAGATCTGGTGGGTATGAACCCAGCCCAGGCCTGCCAAACAAAAATGACAACTACAACCAAAAACTAGCCAGGCGTTGTGGTGGGCACCTATACTCACAGCTATTTGGGAGGCTGAGGCAAGAAAATCACTTAACCCCAAGAGTTTGAGGTTGCTGTGAGCGGCGATGCCACAGCACTCTATCTAGGGCGACGTAGTGAAACACTGACTCAAGAAACAAAACAAAACGAAACAAACACAAGACTTAGCCAGGCATTGTGGTGGGTGCTTGCAGTTCCATTTATTGGAGAGGCTAAAGCAAGAGGATCTCTTTTTTTTTAGAGACAATGTCTCACTTTGTCACCCTCCAGCTCTTGGGCTTACGCGATTCTCTTGACTCAGCCTCCTGAGTAGATGGAACTACAGGTGCCCACCACAACATCCGGCTATTTTTTTTGTTGCAGTTTGGCTGGGGCCAGGTTCAAACGCTCCACCCTTGGTATATGGGGCCAACACCCTACTCACTGAGCCACAGGTGCCACCACA
Source organism: Loris lydekkerianus (assembly GCA_963574355.1). NCBI lineage: Eukaryota > Metazoa > Chordata > Mammalia > Primates > Lorisidae > Loris > Loris lydekkerianus. The sequence goes on from CAUYPK010064999.1 coordinate 20,728, forward strand.
GCAAGAGAATCTCTTGAGTGTAAGAGAGTGAGGTTGCTGAGAGCTATTATGATGCCAGAGCACTCTACACAAGGATATAGAGTGAGACTCTGTGACAAAAAAAAAGAAAAAAATATATATATATACGTGTGTGTGTGTGTGTGTGTGTGTATATATGTATAGAATATCAAACTAAGGAATAGAATTATAATTTTTGCATTCAATTGAATTTAGCTTGATATGAGACTGAATTATATTGTATGTTTTTAAGAACTCTTAATACTTTTCCATTCTTCAAGGTGTTCAGAAAGAAAATATACAATTCATGTAAAGTAAAATAAGAAGGAAATCAGACTAATTACAAAAATCAATGAAACAGAAATGAAGGTAGCAAGAAAAGAAATGAGGATAACATATCTAGAAGAAATAAAGTAATAGTAAATTTAACTCATTTACATTTAATGTAATTAACCCATTAATCTAAAAAGACGATATGGCTGAATAGACTTACAATAAATGAGTTTCTACAATATTAGGCCTAGAGAAGCCTCCTTTAGATTTAAAGACTAAAATAGGTTAAAAGTAAAAAGACAAAAAATCCATACACCAAGCAAACAGTAACTAAAAGTTGATGGAGTAGATATAATTCTGAGACAATATAGTGGCTTGTGCCCCAAACCACCAGGAGAAAAATGTGGTAATAAAAGAGGTCTCTATTCAGAATCCTCAATATCTATATATACTCACAACCCTCATTTAGTTATATTATATTATACATCTTGTAAAAGTGAGACCCTCATCTCATTTAGGTATATTATAATATATATCTTGAGAAAAGTGATAACAGAAGATAGAAAACCTACTATTTGATGCAATAAACTAAAACATATACATAACATAAATGCTTCCAAATATATGAAATAAATCATGACAGAAGTAAAAGAATAAATAGCAACATGGTCATTTTTAATTTATTACCCGACTTTTTTCCCTTTTTAAAAATTTCAGATTAATAAGGTATAAACAATTAGGTTACAATGTTTGCATTTGTTAGGTAAAGTTGCACTTGTAGTTGTTTCCCACACCCAGGAAGTGTGCCATATACCCTTACCTAAGATACCATTTTCAATAATCAATTGAAAAATTACAAAAAGAATAACGAAAAACAGACAACTTGAACACTGTGTATTACTCAGAGCTAACAAACATGACAGAACTCTCTAGTCAAAAATAGCAAAATATGGCTCACCATGGTGGCTTAGGGCTATAATCCTACCACTCTTGAAGGATGAATCAAGTGGATTTTTGAGCTCAGGAGAGTTTGAGAGGAGCCTCAGCAAGAGTGAGATCTCCTCTCTAAAAAACAGCTGGGCTTTGTGGTGGTTGTCTGTAGTCCCAGCTACTTGGGAGGCTGAGGCAAGAGAATCACTTGAGCCCAAGAGTCTGAGGTTCCTGTGAGCCAGAGCACACTAAGGAGGTCAACCAAGTGAGACTCTGTCTCAAGAAAAGCAAAAATAAATAGACAGTCATATAATTAGTAAACAAATATCTTTAAAAAAGACAACATACATAAGGATTTCAAAATATGTTACAAAGCTACAAAAATAAAACCAATGTGGTACTGGCACAAAGACAGGTAAGTACATGATGGAAAATTATACGGTGACCACAGATAAATTCTTATATATACCTATATACTCGAGTATAAGCCGACCCCCTTAATTTTACCCTAAAAACTGGGAAAACTTAGTGACTCAAGTATAAGCCGAGGTGGAAAATGCAGCAGCCACTGGTAAATTTCAAAAATAAAAATATATACCCAAAACAATTACA
>CAUYPK010065000.1:0-49791 GCA_963574355.1 Loris lydekkerianus
GAAGGCTATAACCCAACTATACCACAAGACTATGGGGAAAGGACCAAGGAAGGGGAAGGGAGGGGGGAGGTTTGGGTGGAGGGAGGGTGATGGGTTGGGCCACATCTATGGTGCATATTTTTATCTATAATAAAAATAAATAAATAAATAAAAATAATAACAAGTGTTGGGAAGGATGTGGAATGTGGTAGGAATGTAACATGAGGTGGCTGCTGTTGAAAACAGTATAGAAGTGCCTCAAAAAAGAAAAAAAATAGAATTACCGCATGATCTATCAATTCTACTTCTAGATGTATAACAAAAATAAGTGAAGTGAAACAAGGACTCAAAGAGATAGTGGTACATTCATGTTCATAGCAGCATATTCACCATAACTAACAGGTGAAAGCAACCCAAGTGTCCATTGACACATGAGTAGATGAACAAAATGTGGCATGAATGTTATTCTGCCTTAAAAAGGAAGGAAATTCTTCTGTTTTGTTTTTTTAAGACAGGATGTCACTTTGTTGCCTGGGCTAAAGTGCAAAGGTGTCATCACAGCATACTGCAACCTCAAACTCCTGAACCCAAGTGATCCTCTTGCCACCTCAGCCTCCTGATGAGCTGGTACTACAGGCACCCACTACCATGCCTGGCTAATTTTTAATTTTTATAAAGATGAGGTCTCACTGTGTTGCTCAAACTAGTCTCAAACTCCAAGCCTCAAGCAATCATGCTTTGGCCTCCCAAAGTGCCAGCATTATAGGTGTGAGCCACCAAACAGGGCCCAGGAAGAAAATCTGCACACAAACTACAACATGGATGAAGCTTGAGGATATTTTTCTTTTCTTTTCTTTTCTTTTTTTTTTTGTTGTTGTAGTTGTAGGCAGGCCTAGGCTAGATTCAAACCCGCCAGTGTATGTGGCTGGCGCCTTAGCCACTTGAGCTACAAGCGCTGAGCTGAGGACGTTTTTCTTATGCAAATTTTCAACGATACAAAAAAGCAAAGATAACAGTATAATGAATCTATGTACCCATCTCATAGCCAATCATATTAACAACCCACAGCCAATTTTTTTGTTTTTTTTTTTTGAGACAGTCTTAAGCTGTCGTCCTGGGTAGGGTGCTGTTACATCACAGCTCACAGCAACCTCAAACTCTTGGGCTTAAGCGATTCTCTTGCCTCAGCCTCCCAAGTAGCTGGGACTACAGGCACCTGCCACAACACCTGGCTTTTTTTTGTTGCAGTTGCATTGTTGCTTTTTTAGCTGGCTGTGGCCAGGTTCAAACCTGCCACCCTCAGTGTATGTGGCTAGCGCACTGCCAACCGAGCTATGGGCACCACCCCCACAGCCAATCTTGTTTCAGCTAAATCTCTGCCTGCTCTTCCCCACTTCCCAATCTCTGAAGTAACTTTGAAAAAGACACTGACATGACTGACTCAGGGATGGAGAAATGAATATAAAGTGAAAAAATGAAGAAATGAATATAAAGTGAAAAAATGGTGATATTAAAGATTGATGATAGAATCTTGATGGTGAAAGTGTAGGCACATCCCAGAGGAGTCAAGCTCTTACCCCTTCCCCTTAAGTGCAGGGAGAATCTGTAACTTGCTTCTAACCAACAAAGTATGGCAATTCCATAATCAGATTGTGTTTTATAAGATTCTATTTCAGCAAACTAGAAAAGAGAGAGATTCTCCCATACTGACATTGAAGAAATATACAGCCGTATCATAAGAGGAACCCACAAGGCAAGGAAAGGTGGGTGGCCCCTAGGAGCTAAGAGCATCCCCCATCTGACAGCTAGGAAAAAAGCAGAACTTTATTCCTGATCCTTTTGTAGTTCATAAGTGTGATGATTGGGTTTTCATGCACATGCATGAGATGTGTCCCCCACAAATCTTGTTACAACATCGGCACATTACCCATCTGACATGAAAAAAAAAAAAAAGAACTTTATTCCTACAACCATATGGAAATGAATCCAGACAACACCTACATGATCTTGGAAGAAGACCCAAGCCTCAGATGAGACAGACGCCCTGGCCAACACCCTGACTACAGCTTGATAAACTATAATCAGAGAACCCAGTCATGTCTTGTCAGGCTCCTGACCTGCAGTAACTGTGAGATTATGGCTAAGGTGCTAGCCACATACACCAGATCTGGTTGGTTCAAATCCAGCCTGGGCCTGCCAAACAACAATGACAACTACAACCAAAAAATAGCCAGGCATTGTGGCAGATGCCTGTAGTCCCAGCTACTTGGGAGGCCAAGGCAAGAGAATCACTTAAGCGCAGGAGTTTGAGGTTGCTCTGTGAGCTGTGATGCCACACCATTCTACCCACGGCGAACGCTTGAGGCTCTGTCTCAAAAAAAAAAAAAAAAAAAAAAGAGGGTGGGGGGGCGAGGCTGTGGTGGGTGGATTGCTTGAGTTCAAGAGTTCAAGACCAGCCTAAGCAAGAGCAAGACCCCGTCACTAAAAAATAGCTAGGCATGGGCAACACCTGTGGCTCAAAGGAGTGGGGCGCAGGCTCCATATGCCAGAGGTGGTGGGTTCAAACCCAGCCCTGGCCCAAAAATACAGCTGGGCATTGTGAGGGACACCTGTAGTCCCAGCTACTTGGGAGGCGGAGGCAAGAGAATTGCTTGAGCCCAGGAGTTGGAGGTTGCTGTGAGCTGTGATGCCACGCACTCTACCCAGGGGCGACAGCTTGAGACTCTGTCTCAAAAAAACAAAAAAACCCAAAAAAAGACATAAATGCAATGTCTTCTAAGTCAAATTAATGAGGTAACCAGAGAAATATGAACATGGACTCTCTCCCTCTCCATACATAAATACTTACACACATACACAGTGGAACCTCTGTAAGTTGACCACCCAAGGGACTGTAACAAACTGGTCAACATGAGGAACTTGGCCTGCTGTATGAATACATACATGTGGTACTTGTCCAGTGCCTGAAAATTTGGTCAACTTAAGGAGGTGGTCGATATAGGGAGATGGTCACCTATGGAGGTTACCATATGTACTTTTTGGGTTTTTTGTACTTTTTTTTTTGAGGCAGAGTCTCCCTATGTCGCCCTGGGTAGAGTGCCGTGGCACCACAGCTCACAGCAAACTCAAACTCTTGTGCTTAAGTGATTCTCTTGCCTCAGCCTCCCAAGTAGCTGAGACTACAGGCACCCGCCACTGGCTATTTTTTTGTTACAGTTGTCATTGTTGATTTTAGCTGGCCAGGGCTGGGCTTGAACCCGCCACCACTGGCATATAGGGCTGGAGCCCTACCCCTTTGAGCCACAGGCGCCGCCCTCCCAACTAGATATTTAATAACTATTTTTTAAGGTTTCAAAACAATGATATGGTTATGTTAAGAGAAAAGTCCTTAACTTACTTTCAGAGATAAAGACTGAAATAAAACATTATGTCTCAATTTGCTTTAAAATAATCCAGTGAGGGTGGAAATGGGATAGTTGAAATAAGACTGGCCATGAACTGAACATTGTTTAAATTGGGATTGGTACATAGAGATTCAATACAATATGATCTTTGCTTTTAGATATAATTGAAATTTTTCTATAATAAAATTTAAAAAACGAAACAGGAACAGCATCAGCTCATTGCTATCACCTCAGCAGTCCCACTAAGTTAAGAACAAAACAAGGACATCCGGTTGCCCAACACTTATTCTTGCCAATGCAATAATATGAAATAGAAACACAAGACACTTAAAATGGGAAGACAAAAACTGTATTACCCTTATTTCAGAGGATATGATCGATTCTCAAGAAAAGCCAAGAGAATCAACTGAAAATTACTAGAATCAAAGAATTTGGCCTTGGGTTTTCTGTGGACCAATGATAACCACACAGAAAAAGGTTCTTTTATTTATTTATTTTTATTTTTATTTTTTGAGACAAGAGTCTTACTTTGTCACCCTTAGTAGAGTACTATGGCTTCACAGCTCACAGCAACCTCAAACTCTTGGGCTCAGCCTTCCAAGTAGCCAGGACTACAAGTGCTCATCAACTATTACAGGCTATTTTTAGAGACGAGGTCTCACTGTGGCTCTTGCTGGTCTTGAACAGATGAGCTCAGGCAATTCACCTGCCTCAGCCTCCCAGCGTGCTAGGATTACAGGTGTGAGCCACCACACCTGGCACAGAGAAAGGTTCTAAGGAAAAAGATACCAATCACAGTTCCCTGTGTCCACCTGTGCCTCTCTCATCTTCTGATACCCTGGAATCTGGGCCACTGACATCTCTCTCAAAGCCTCCTGAATCTTCCTTCCCTTCCTTCCTACCAGCCTTCTTTGTCAGCTTACACTCAGCCAAGCTTCCTTCTACTCTGAGCCCACTTGCCTCTGGCTCACTTCCCTACCCATCCTCACTGGACTCCAGTCCCACCAGGCCCATGGTCAGTTTAGAGCCTGGCCTCATTACCCCACCCTGCAGTATCTCACCCCATGAGCCACTGCCTCCTTTTCTCTGCCCTGACATCCACAACCCAGACACCTTGCTTTCCCTCCCACCTCACTGGACACCCTGCCACAGACCCTTAAATACTGGGGCTCCCCAGAGTTTTGACCAGCTTCTCTGCCCTCCACCACCTCATCCATTCCCATGTCTGTGAGGGGTATCTAAGCCCCAACCCCTCCTCAAAGATCAGACTACCTCTGGGTATCTGCTCTTAAATGTCCCCCAGAAACTTGTTTTCATTCAGCACGTGTTTATTGCACATCTCCCATGTGGTGAACAAAGCAGTTCTGCCCTCATGTGAGTGAACTGCTGTCCTTGCCTCAGAACCCTTCCCAGGGGCTAAAAACCAGAAGTCACCCTGGATGCTTTGCTCCTTTTTATCCCCACAAGTTCTATCAGTTCTCCATCAGAATCTTGGTCCCTAGAACTCAGTCCAGTTTCTGGCAGAAGGTAGGCTCATGTAAGTGTGACGAATAAATGAATAAGTAGCCCACAAATCCATCCACTCCCTTCTGTCCCCCACCACCATCCAGGTTATATAAATTACTTAACCAGGCTACTGTAAGCACCCTCAACTAGTCTCCCTCCTCCAGCTTGTCTCCCTACCTCACCTCAACAAAACAATTCTTTTTTTTTCTTTTTATCATTCTCTTTTTTTTTTTTTTTTTTTTTTTTGAGACAGAGTCTCACTCTATTGTCCTGGGTTGAGAGTCATAGCATCATGGCTCACAGCAACCTCAAACTCTTAGGCTCCAGTGATCCTCTTGCCTCAGTTTTCTTTTCTTTTTTTTCTTTTTTTGGCAGTTTTTGGCCAGGACTTGGTTTGAACCTGCCACTTCTAGTACATGGGGCTGGCACCCTACTCCTCTGAGCCACAGGCACCGCCCAGTTTTTTTCATTTTTAAATAGAGACAGGGTCTTGCTCTTGCTCAGGCTGGTCTCGAACTCCTGAGCTCAGGCAATCCACCTGCCTCAGCCTCCCAGAGTGCTAGGATTACAGGCATAGCCACGGCATCCAGCCAACAAAACTGTTCTCTCTTTTTTTTTTTTTTTGGAGACAGAGCCTCAAGCTATCACCCTGGGTAGAGTGCTGTGGCATCACAGCTCACAGCAACCTCCAACTCCTGGGCTTAAGCAATTCTCTTGCCTCAGTCTCCCAAGTAGCCGGGTCTACAGGAGCCTGCCACAACACCCGGTTATTATTATTATTTTTGTTGTTGTAGTTGTCATTATTGTTTGGCAGGCCCAGGCTGGATTCGAACCTGCCAGCTCTGGTGTATGTGGCTGGAGCCTCAGCCACTTGAGCTATAGGCACCAAGCCAACAAAACTATTCTTGACACCAGTTGGTTGACAGGGATGACCTTTCTAAGATTCAGATCTGATCCTATTAGAGACTTCTGTTTCAGACTAATGATCCAGTAAGAGCAGCTAAAAAGTAAGATAAAAATTTGTTAATCTGGGCAGCGCCTGCAGCTCAGCGGGTAGGGCGCCAGCCATATACACAAGGCTGGCAGGTTCGAACCCCAGCCTGGGCTGGCTAAAACAACAACAAGGACAACTGCAACAACTACAAGAAAAAATAGCTGGGCATTATGGTGGGCACCTGTAGTCCCAGCTACTTGGGACGCGGAGGCAAGAGAATCACTTAAGCCCAAGAATTTGAGGTTGCTGTGAACTGTGATGCCATGTCATTCTACCCAGGGCAACAGCTTGAGACTGTCTCTCTCTCTCTCTTTTTTTTTTTTTAGAGACAGAGCCTTACTTTGTTGCCCTTGGTAGAGTGCTGTGACATCACAGCTCACAGCAACCTCTAGTCCTTGGGCTTACGCAATTCTCTTGCCTCAGCCTCCCGAGTAGCTGGGACTATAGGCGCCCACCACAACACCTGGCTATTTTTTGTTGCAGTTTGGCTGGGGGCTGGGTTCGAACCCACCAGCCTCGGTATCTGGGGCCAGCGCCCTACTCACTGAGCCACAGGCACGCCCTTGAGACTGTCTCAAAAAAAAAAAAAAAAAATTCTATATTAACCAGTTTGATGAAAATATTTCAAATGGTATATAAAACCAGCACATTGTACCCCATGATTGCATTAATGTACACAGCTCTGATTTAATTAAAAAAATTTTTAAACTGGCATGATCATAGAGTTATAAAGGCAGTTAGGACATTAGGGGCCAAGATGTTGAAGCAAAGTGAAGTCACAAGATGTGAACCCAATATATGGGATCACCATCCCTTGAGGTTTTGCCAGTTCAAAAGTAGCAGCTGAAAGAGTGACAAGCCAAGAAGAAAGTAGGAACTAAATGGGCAGAAGCTTGGTGGAGCTGTCAGCAATCTTGGGCTGAGGAGACAAAAAATAGAAGCTTCTTGCTCACAAGGTTTTCAGTCAGAACTTTAAAGGCTACACCCTAAGAGTAGGAGTAATGTGAAAATTAAGTAGCCTCCACAAAGATCAAAGCACACCTTTGAATGAGTTCTGTCCCTCACTAGATAAAGATGATCCAACCCAGGCAGCGCCTGTGGCTCAATGGGTAGGGCTCCGGCCCCATATATTGAGGGTGGCAAGTTCGAACCCGGCCCCAGCCAAACTGCAACAACATCAACAAAAATAGATGATCCAACCCTGTCTGCCTGAAACAAAAGTAAATCTTCTAGAGAAGGATAACATTAACTAGAGCTTCAAATTATCTCCAAATTTCTTCATACAAAATGTCCAGCTACCAAATAACTCTTACCAGGTTTGTATCAGATATAGGATATACAAAGAGCCCCTAAAAATCAACTTTAAAAACATAGACAATCCGATAGGAAAAAAGAGCAAAAAAAATCTCAAAATAAGCTGTCCAAATGGCCAGTAAACATAGTAAAAAGCTACCATCATTAAAATGGTGTGAAACTGGTACATGAACAAATATATAAATCACATGTAAGAACTTCATATAAAATTAAGTACAAGAAAGTAACAGGAAAAGGGATGATAGATGGTTATACATAAATGAGTTAACTGAGGAAGGACCAGATTTAAGACTTTTGTCAGATTGTTAAAATAAATTCTTGTTGGTCTAGATAAGCAGTTCTCAACCTGTGGGTCGAGACCCCTTTGGGGGTTGAACGACCCTTTCAAAGGGGTCGCCTAAGTACATCCTGCATATCAGATATTTACATTATAATTCATAACAGTAGAAAAATTACAGTTATGAAGTAGCAACGAAAATAATCTTACAGTTGGGGGTCACCACAACATGAGGAACTATATTAAAGGGCTGCAGCATTAGGAAGGTTGAGAACCACTGGTCTAGATAGTTGAATGCAAAAGAGAGGGAGGGATAAATTAAAAAGCAACACAGCAGGTTAAGGTTAGTTTTCCCTGTCCCTGGACACTGTCATCACGGGTGAGCATAGCTGTGCCCAGGAGACTACGCAGGTGAAGGAAGGGATGGTAAGTACCGCATCGATTTCATTGAGGACCTTCCACTGTTCATAGGGCACACCCAGTGCCTCCGCTGTCTGGATTGTCCTCTTCATCTGGCTTGTCCAGACCTTCAGATCCTTGATGTTCTGATCACTGATGAACTTGGCCAGACTCTTGGCAAACTGAAACACATCATAAGCAAATTTAGACCCACAGGTCCTGGGCTGCCTTCAAAGGACCCACAGCCATTGGATCCTTAAGGTTCAGAACTAAACTCAGATCATAGATTTGGCAAAAGCAGGAACTAATTTCTCGATCACACTCCCCCTGCCACATGTGCATTCTTGTGCATCATCCCAGACACATCAAGTGCAATGCCTCCCTGCTGTAGGCTACATGACCTCCCCACTGAGGTCTCTCTATACCCCCTGCATGTGGCACAACTACCAGCTGCCCTGTACAGACCAAGGTCATTCCCAGTGGCCTATCTCTGAGGAAAAAGGTCCAGCCAGTGACAGCTCACATAGAGACCAGAGACCCAGGCATTTGCTTGGTGCTTGGTAACCTTTCCTACAAGATGGGAACACTAGGCTACGTGAAGGTCATTCACCTCCATTGCACATTAGCTATAAGAGCTGGAGCCCAGCCCCAGCGTGTACACACACACAAACACACATACTGACCTCCCTGCCCCGGGGGGATAGTCCTGGGTCCCCGCCGATCCGGCCTTTGAGGTTGAGCTCACTCTCCCCATGCCGGCAGAGGTAGATAGAGCGGGGGGTCACATGGATGTTCATGAGGTAATAAACGATGCGGCTCTGGATGTGGTCAGCCACACGGTTCACCACGTAGCTCTGGCCCACATCCATGATCTTGATATAGGACAGATCCCTTTTCCAGAGAGAAGGCAAAGAGAGGCCTATGAGTGTGGCGAGGGCCCTCAGAGGGCACCTCTGGCCAGCCACAAAAACCACTGAGACACCTTGCATCTCTGATCACCAGGCTCAAGGTCACAGCCACATGGCCATCAGCTGGTGTGCTAGTGGTGGGGTGAGGAGAGAGCAACATGACACATGGGATGCACAGACAAACCCTGTGGGAGGTGCTCATCACTTATCATGCTTCCAAAGGGTGACAACAAAAGTGGAGGGCAGCCAAACCACATCATGACTTTTACTGCTGTGCTCTCGGACCCCTCTTGCCTCCCTCCGAGTTCTCAATGCACTGTCTGTAAGTTGAACCAAGAGATGATTTTCCCTAGGGTCAACCTGAGTGGAGCTTGCAAATGCTCCACTCCCCCACTCTTCCTGGCTATCTAGCCGTGGACCTGGCCTTTCCTTCTCCAGCTGTCTCCTCTCCCTAGAGCCCAGCCAGGTCATCTGTGCATGCCTAGCAGCTGTCACAGCCCATACCAGGCAGCCAGTGGATAGAACAAGTATAGGAGGGAACTGGCGCAGTGGCTCACGCCTATATTCCTAGCACTCTGAGAGGCCAAGACAGGTGGATTGCTTGAGTTCATTAGTACAAGACCAGCCTGAGCAAGAGCGAGACCCCCATCTCTACTAAAAATATAAAAACTAGCCAAGTGTAGTGGCACATGACTGTAGTCCCAGCTACTTGGGAGGTTGAGGCAAGAGGACTGCTCAAACCCAAGGGTTTGAAGTTGCTGTGAGCTATGATGCTATGGCACTGTAGCCAGGCCAATAGAGTGAGACTCTGTATCAAAAAAAAAAAAAAGGAAAGGGCGGTGCCTGTGGCTCAGTGAGTAGGGCGCCAGCCCCATATGCCGAGGGCGAGGGTGGTGGGTTTAAACCCAGCCCTGGCCAAACTGCAACAAAAAAATACCCGGGTGTTGTGGCGGGCGCCTGTAGTCCCAGCTGCTTGGGAGGCTGAGGCAAGAGAATTGCGTAAGCCCAAGAGTTAGAGGTTGCTGTGAGCCGTGTGATGTCATGGCACTCTACCCAAGGGCGGTACAGTGAGACTCTGTCTCTACAAAAAAGGAAAGAATAGGATAAATTTTTTGGCTGGGCACAATGGCTCATGCCTGCAATCCTAGCACTGTACGAGGTTGAAGTGGGAAGATCACATGAGGTTAGGAGTACAAGACCAGCCTGAGTAAGACCCTTATCTCCACAAAAAATAGAAAAATTAGCCAGATGTCATGGCACCAGTCTGTAGTTCCAGCTACCTGGGAAACTGAGGCAGGAGGATCACTTGAGCCCAGGAGTTTGAAGTTGCTGTGAGCTGTGAACACACCTCTGCACTCTAGCCCAGGAAACAGAGCAAGACCCTGTCTCAAAAAAAAAAGTAAAGAAAAGAAAATTAGCTGGACATGGTGGTTAGCACCAATAGTCCTACCTACTCAGGAGGCTGAGGCAGGAGGATCTCTTTAGCCCAGGAGTTCAAGGCTGTGATGAGCTATAACCATGTCTGCACTGCACCCTGGATGACAGTGTAGGACCCTATTTCTTTAAAAAAAAAAAAAAAAAAAAAACCTCCAACTCCTGGGCTTAAGCAATTCTCTTGCCTCCCACCACAACACCAGGCTACTTTTAGAGACGAGATCTCGCTCTGGCTCAGGTAGGTCTCAAACCTGTGAGATCAGGTAGGTAATCCACTCATCTTGGCCTCCCAAGTGCTGGGATTACAGGCATGAGCCACTGTGTCTGGCTCCCCCTACCCCAAATTTTCTGTTTTCTTTTTAGAGATAGAGTTTTACTTTATTGTCCTTAGTAAAGTGCCATGGCATCACAGCTCACAGCAACCTCCAACTCCTGGGCTTAGGCAATTCTTTTGTCTCAACCTCCAGAGTAGCTGGGACTATAAGTGCCTGCCACAACACCTGGCTATTTTTTTGTTGCAGTTTGGCCCAGGCTGGGTTTGAACCCACCACCCTTGGCATGTGGGGCCGGCACCCTACCCACTGAACCACAGGCACAACACCCCTCAAAAAATTTTTTAATAAAGTTTCATTGGAACCCAACCATGCTCATGCATTTATATATTATCTATGTTTCATTTGCACTATAATGGCAGAACTTAGTACCTGCAAAAGAAACTATATATCCCCAAAGCCTCTAAATAAAAGATTTACTATCTAATCCTTCACCAAGCTTGAAAACCCCAGTTGTAAGACCCTCAGCTGAATGCCCCTTATAAGCGTAAAGACCCCTTCCCATCTGATACTCCTGTTGGATCTGATATTTCAGAGGAAGGTTGGTGGAGCTAGCAAGCACTGTGTCTGCTGACTATTCCCAGGCCAAGGTTGGGCACCATTTCGGCTTCCTAAAACACAGACCACACATTTAAAAACAGCATGTAATGTTTGCAAATGCCTTAAAGGATGATCCTTTGCATAGAAATTAGGCTTGATATTCTAATGGAAGAGTGCAAAATCTCGATTCAGAGAGCTGCAGATGAAGGAACAGGTGTTCTTGGGGTCAGGCGCAGTGGCTCACACCTGTAATCCCAGCACTTGGGAGGCCAAGGTGGATGGATTGCCTGAGCTCACAGGTTCAAGACCAACCTGAGCCATACTGAGACCTTGTCTCTAAAAATAGCTGGGCATTGTGGTGGGCACCTGTAGTCCCAGCTACTTGGAAGGCTGAGGCAAGAGAATCACTTGAGCCCAAGAGTTTGAGGTTGCTGTGAGCTATACACCATGGCACTCTACCAAAGGTGAGATTCTATCTAAAAAAAAAAAAGAGAAAAAAAAACAAGTAACAGGTGTTCTTTAAGTTACTGCTGGCCAACCATTTCTGCCCCAAGGAAAGAAACAAAAAAAGGCCTGACCATCTCAGCCTTTTGGTGTGGTTCCCTAACCACCACAATGGGGAGACACAAGGGGGCCAAGTACATACCCTCCCCGTCATAGCTGCAGGACACATTGCTCTCCTCACTCACCTGTCCAGGTCCTCATCTAGCGACTCATATGAGTTCTCATAGCATTCAATGCGCCTCATGAAATCCTCCGTGGCCTCATCACTGTCACGGTTCACATAGTCAGGACTGCCCAGTTTCACTTGCTGCCAGAAGCAAGGACACATCAGAGCTGAAAGCCAGGCAGGGCCAGAGATCAAAGACACTACTGAGCAGGAGGTGGGGGAGGTGGCCTAGAGGCCAGTCTGAGTTCTCACCAGTGCCTACAGGATATTACTAAGCACCCTATGATCAAAAGTCCTCATCTCTGTGGTACAAGAGGGGCCTAAAAGCCTTTTCCCATGCTGAACTATCTCCCTAGATCAAGGGTTCTCAAACTTTTTAAACGGGGGCCAGTTCACTGTCCCTCAGACAGTTGGAGGGCTGGACTATGGTTTTAAAAAAAAAAAAACTATGAACAAATTCCTATGCACCCTGCACATATCTTATTTTGAAGTAAAAAACAAAACGGGAACAAATACAGTCACACCGTCTCATGTGGCCCGCGGGCCGCAGTTTGAGGACCCCTACCTTAGATACACTGTGGTGGAGGGAAGGACTAGTAAACATCCCCACCCCCTGGATAAAGTTGCTCTGCCACTAACAGGGATGAGTAGGGGAAAGGAGAGAGAGAGGGCAAATGTAATCAGTGTAACTTAATTCTTTGTACCCTCAATGAATCCCAAACAATAAAATAAAAAATAAAAAAGGAGAGGGAAGGTAAAAAAAAGGAAGTAAGGAAGAATGCCCACCAGCCACATATCGCTGAGGGATTAAGGTTCATCTGCCCCAGTGTTTGAGGTTATACTGCCTTCCTCCCCCTACAAGGTTCAAGAAAATCAAATTAAGGTGAGCCAAATCCTGGAAAGGGACTCACTGTCACATGCAACCCTCTGTTTTATTATTATTATTATTATTGTAGAGGCAGAGTTTCACTTTATTGCCGTCGGTAGAGTGCTGTGGCATCACAGCTCACAGCAACCTCCAACTCCTGGGCTTAGGTGATTCTCTTGCCTCAGCCTTCCAAGTAGCTGGGACTACAGGTGCCTGCCACAATGCCTGGCTACTTTTTTGTTGCAGTTTGACCAGGGCCAGGCTCGAACACGCCACCCTCGGTATATGGGACCAGCGCCCTACCTACTGAGCCACAGGCACCACCCCTCTGTTTTATTATTACCCCAACAAGGTAAGATACACCACTCACCACAATGTTGGCAGCTATGACCTCAGGATCTACACAGATGGACTCAACAAAAAAGGTCTGCAGCAGGGCCAGAAGCACGAGCATAGACAGGAGGGAAGGAACCACAACATATTTAGTCCCTGGGCCTTACTCCATAGAACTCTCTCCACCTTTCTGAAGGCCATGCTGACCAGCAGCTGCCCCACAAGGCCTTTCTTCTGGGGGGTGGGGAGTAGTGGTAAGGTCAATGAACACAGAGCTAAAGTAGGTGGTGCCCTGCCCTGGACCCTCTCACCAAGACCTCTTTCCCCTAGAAAGAAAATCACAGGTGGAGAGAAGAGAACAGCCCCTCTCATCCCAAATTACACTAGGGATCATGTCATCCTGATGGCCTGCATGCAACAGGAGGCTGTCGAAGGAGCTCAAGAGGTCCAGGACATGCCACAGCACTACTAAGGACAGGAGCCAAAGAAAACTCACCTTGTAGCCATTCTGTTCCCCAAAATTAAAGATGGTGGCTCTTCGTTCTCGGGTGGTATTCGTTGCATCAAAAACCTAGGACCAAACTGGGATTAACTCAACCTCTGGCCCTGGAGAAGGTAGGAAGCAACCTCAAGACTGTAGCACAGGCATCTCTCAGGACTGAATCTCTTGCCAGGACCAGTTGCTGCCAGGCTACCTGCCTGACCAGACTCCTTCAGATTTGCAGAAAGGCTGGGATGGTCCTCCCCTTCCTTAGGAGGATGTCCTGAGGAAGTTGGAAGGAGGAAGTGCCTGGGATCCCAACTATGGAGCAGACCCTTGGCACAGAAGAATGAACTCAGCACTGTTCTACATATAGCCAGAGCTCAGTTTGTGCTTGATCAACAGGAATCCCAATGAAACCAGTTACTGTATATACTCGAGTATAAGCAGAGTTTTTTCGGCACAAATTGTCGGCTTATACTCGAGTATATGCGGTAAACCTGATGAACTGAACCTATTTTTATCTCTACTCTATCCTGAGATTCTAATAAAATGGGAACAGAGCATAAAAGAAGAGAGAGGACCATGATCGTATTAATGTACATAGCTATGATTTAATAATAAAGAAAAAAAGAAGAGAGAGGAAAGGATAGGAGATGGTGATACCAACAAAATTTTGTAAGATAGACACATGGTGACTGACTCAGAGAAATGGAGAAAAACAAATGTAAGGGTTGGCTAACCATTTGTACAGGACTGGGATACTCAGGGATGGGGCATAGGCAACTCATAAAAAATGGATGGGGGGGTGGGCAGGTGGTGCCTGTGGCTCAGTGGGTAGGGCACCCGCCCCATATACCAGCAGTGGTGGGTTCGAATCCAGCCCCGGCCAGCTAAAACAGCAGTGGCAACTGAAACAACAAAAAAAATAGCTGGGCATTGTGGCAGGCACCTATAGTCCCAGCTACTTGGGAGGCTGAGGCAAGAGAATCACTTAAGCCCAAGAGTTAGAGGTTGCTGTGAGCTATGATGCCATAGCACTCTGCCAAGGGTGACAGAGTGAGACTTGGTCTCCCCCCCCCCCCAAAAAAAAAAAGGGACAGGGGTAGGAAAGAAATGGGAGGACTGGCTAGAGGTCTTACAGGGAACAGCTCGAATCTTCCCCAACAGCACCCAGCCAGACACCGACTCCTTGGGTGTAGCCCACCCACCATCACATTTTTTTTTTTGAGACAGAGTCTCACTTTGTCACCCTGGGTAGAGTGCCGTGGCATCACAGTTCACAGCAACTGCCAACTCTTGGGCTTAACCAATTCTCTTGCCTCAGTTTCCCGAGTAGCTGGGACTACAGGTGCCTGCCAAAAAGCCTGGCTATTTTTTGGTTGCAGTTGTATTGGGGTCCCTTTGTGGGCGCCACTTATCAGGGCCCAGGACTGGTTGGTCTCCGGCCTTGATCTAGGCTTATCTAGGTTCCAGACATGGACAGCTAAGCTACCTTGCTCAGGAACAATTGCTCTTAGGTGCCTGGGGGCTATTTACTTTAGCAGCTGGGAGAGAGATAGTCTTTGAGAGAGTAAAGCCATCTTCTTAGAAAGATAGATCTTAGTCTTTAGCAGAGCTTAGTGATCTTCAGCAGAAAGAAGCTGTGCTGACATTCTGTTCTGTAGGCAGGACAGGAGACAGTCAGAGTGAGCATCCGTGATAGAATGAGCTCACTCCCGACGGCCTTCTCCTCCAGCCTAATATAAGGCTGATCTCGTGCCTCTCAACACCACGAGTGTAGAGACTGCCAATTCACCAATGCTCTCATCTTCCAAGCTCTCTCATGCTTGTTACAAGAGCTAAATCCCTCTCCATGCCCTTTTCAACAAGGTGTTCCATTATTGAGCTATACACGTGTTTGTTACAATTCTCACTCCTCCTAGCCATAGGCTATACTGGCTGCTACACAGTTGTTATTGTTGTTTAGCTGCCCCGGGCTGGATTTGAACCTGCCAGCTCCGGTCTATGTGGCTGGTACCCTAGGTGCTGAGCTACACAGGCACGGAGCCTACAGCATCACTTTTTCTTTTTTCTTTTTGAGACAGAGTCTCACTATGTCACCCTTGGTAGAGTACCATGGCGTTACAGCCTCCCAAGTAGCTGGGACTACAGGTGCCCACCACAACACCCAGCTATTTTCTTGTTGCAGTTGTTGTTGTTTAGCTGGCCTGGGCTGAGTTCAAACCCACCACCCTTATTGTATGTGGCTGGTGCCATAACCACTGTGCTATTGGTGCTGAGCCCTACAACATCACTTTTTAAAAAGGGCATCCAAAAAGGGCTTCCAAATAGGGTTCATCCGACACTGTAGCTAAACCTCTAACCACATATAGAAACTAAATAAATCAAATAGAAAAAAAGAAACTTGGTGAAATGAAGAGGGCCTGGAACAGAAAAATATGTCCAAAAAACTTACAAAAATCATCCAAGATGAAATATAAAGGTCAGTAACCATGAAATAAGAGCAGAGTTCTAAAAAATTGGAACACTCAGAGATTTAAAATATGACTATAGCAATTTATTTATTTATTTATTTAATTAATTTATTTATTTTGAGACAGTGTCACAATGTTGCCCTCAGTAGAGTGCCTCGGTGTCACAACTCACAGCAACCTCAAACTCTCAGGCTCAAGAGATTCCCTTACTTCAGCCTCCCAAGTAGCTGGGACTATAGGCACCCACCACAATGTCCAGCTATTTTTGTTGTTGTCATTGTTGTTGTTGCAGTTGTTATTGTTGTAGTTGTTATTGTTGTTTAGCAGGCCTGGTCTAGGTTCAAACCTGCCAGCTCCAGTGTATGTGGCTGGCGCTCTAATAACTGAGCTATAGGAACCGAGCCATAGAAATCTCTTTAAAAATTCAAACAAATACTTGTAAGATAATGCTGAGGAAAGGTCCCTCAAGATTAAAAAAAAAAAAAAAAAAAAGACAGAGAAAATAGGGGAGAGGCTTGGTGCCCGTGGCTCAAGTGGCTAAGGTGCCAGCCACACACACTCCTAAGCTGGCGGGTTTGAATTCAGCCTGGGCCCGACAACCATGATGGCTGCAACCAAAAAATAGCTGGGCATTGTGGCGGGCACCTGTAGTCCAGCTACTTGGGAGGTGGAGACAGGAGAATCGCTTGAGACCAGGAGTTGAAGGTTGCTGTGAGCTGTGATATCACAGCACTCTACCCAGGGCAACAGCTTGAGGCTCTGTCTCAAAAAAAAGAAAAGAAAAGAAAATAGGGGACAAAGAGTAAAAGTAGGGCTCAAACCTAGCATATAGCCACAAGGAGATCTAGAAAAAGCAGCACAGAAAATGCTATGGGAGTAGGGGAGGTAATGGCCTGACAGAAAGTGGCAGAGATGGTTTATCAAAGAAATAAAACATGATTTCCCTGACCCGAAGGATAAGTGTTTTCCAAAGGAAAAGGCCACTCTAGCTCCCACCATGGTAGAGCAGAGAGGATCCTGAAAATCCTAAAGCCTCCTAAGAGGAAAGGGCATGAGAAGGCACCAGCTTCCTCCAAGAGATGAAACTTTTAGTAAGATCATCAAACCAGAATGATATTAGACTTCTCCATGGCCATGCTAGAAGCCATAAGACAACAGAACAATGTCCTCATGAAAATTCTAATCTAAGGTAAAAGTACTGCCCACTGAGCATAGCATATGCAGTAAACTCTAAATTCAGTATAGAATGCTATATTCAACCATCAAATGCAAAGATGTTTCAGACATGCAATTTACTTTCCAAGCACCGTTCTTAGGAAGCTACTAGACTAGAGGATGTGCTTAAACAAAGCAAGTCATAAACCAAAGACAGAAAAGACATGGAATCCAGGACCAGGAGGGCATTCAGCCCAGGAGAGAGGAGAAAGGCCCAGGTGACAGCAGAGTCACAGGCAACTCTAATCCAGATTGGAACTGGTAGGCAAAGAGCTCCAAAAGGAAAAAGGAAGGTATTGAACAGCTTCTATGTTTGACTATTTAGGCTTGGGGTAGGCCCTTCCCACAGACCCTGTCCCACCCTTCCATCTGACTGAGGGGTCAATACACAGGTAGAACTCCCACAATTCCGCTGGTTCCTGCAACAGCCAGTAAACATCGAGGAAATCACATTTATTAAAAACTCAAACATTCAGAGGGAACTCCTGCAGGGTAAATGTGCCCATATGTTCAGAGGGGAACTCCCGGCCCAGATCCAGCCTCTCACTTCCTCCTGCTTAGCTGCCGCAGACTTCTTTCCAACTGTTAGCACCCAGGGGCATTCAGGGCACACACATCCTGCCTTCTTCTCAGCTGCTTGATAAGCAAAGGCTCCCATGTGTTACTCCCAGCTAATGCCAGGTGTCATACTCACTGCCACATGTCCCCCCTCCTCACTGAGGAATCGCTGGACATCACGGAGGGCTGCCAGAGCACACTGTCTTCAGGAGAAAAAACACAGGGTCAGCCCAGCATCCAACCCCAGATGTAGAAGGTCGGGACAGCAGAAGGGACAACCATAGTTCCCCTTTTCTCTCTTCAAGGTTTCTCTTCTCTTTCTTTGAAATAATTTTCAATCTTTGGCTAACTCTGCTTCTATAAAGTAGAAGATATTGCTAGAGCCACTTCTTTTTTTCTTTTCAATTTTTTTTTTTTTTTTTTTTTTGAGACAAGGTTCTGATCTGTTGCCCAGACTAGGTGCAGTGCACTGTCTCACTGCAACATCCAACTCTTAGGCTCAAGTGATCCTCTTCTCTCAGCCTCCTGTGTAGCTAGGAGAATAGGCCATGGTGTTCGGCTAATTTTATTTTAAGAGATGGAGTTTCACTATCTTGCCCAGGCTGGTCTCTACTCCTTGCCTCAAGCTATCCCCTGCCTTGGCCTCTCAAAGTGCTGGGATTGTAGGCATGAGTCACTGCACCCAGCTGCTGGGGCCATTTCTTACCATCTGCATTTAAACCCCCATGTTACAGGCTCAGATCTTTTCTAGG
Source organism: Loris lydekkerianus (assembly GCA_963574355.1). NCBI lineage: Eukaryota > Metazoa > Chordata > Mammalia > Primates > Lorisidae > Loris > Loris lydekkerianus. The sequence goes on from CAUYPK010065000.1 coordinate 18,442, forward strand.
GGCTGCTCTGGCCATGGCTCCATCAATGTGGCAGGGATGGGGGGATCTCAGGCCCCAAGAAAGATGTGAGGGAACAGCCTGGGAGCCTGTGCGTGTATGTGCGTGTGAATATGAATAGGTGCACATGTGCATACATCCACATTTGTGGGTATGTGTGGCTGTGCTGTGCCTGTATGTGCACATGTAAGTCTGTGTACAAGTGTTACTATTTCCTGGGCCCATATGTGAGTACAGCTGTGTATGCACACATAGTGGGCCCAAACCCTCATATGTAGAATGTAATTGAATGGGCACAGGTATGAAGCAATGTGCCACAGATGTGTACATAGGACATGTGTGGCATGCACTCATGTGTGTAAGTTTTTGTGTATGTCTACATAGGGTATTGTGTATGTGAACATAGGCAAGTGTGTCTGCATGTGTACACATGGTGTCTGTATACACATGCTTTCATGTGGTATGTGACTGTGTGAGCACACACACACAAGCACAGTTGGTATGCATGTGTGCATAGACCTAGATATGCATACGGGGTGAGCATAAGAGTAAGTATATGTACCCACACACTTGCCTATGAGTATGCATTTTGTGTGCCCCCACCTACATGTGTAGTAGGTGACTACACGTGTAAGGAAAAATTAACACAGCAGGCCTGAGCATGCTACCTTTTTTTTTTCAGCCGAGTCTTACATTGTTGCCCAGGCTAGAGCACCATGGCATCAGCCTAGTTCACAGAAAACTTCTGCGTTAAAATGATCCTTCTGCCTCAGCCTCCCAAGTACCCGGGACTACAGGTGTGTGCCACAACACCCAACTAAGTTTTCTACTTTGTGGCCCACTAGAGATGAGGTCTTGCTCTTGCTCATCTCGAACTCCTGAGCTCAAGATTCTCCTGCCTACACCTCCCAGTGTGCTAGGATGACAGGTATGAGACACCACACCATACTAAGAATGCTACCCTTTGAAAGGCTTGCTCTCTCAAAAAGAAAAAAAAAAAAAAGAAAGAAAGAAAGAAAAGAAAAGCCTATTTGCAAGGTTGGCCCTTGGCTAGGGCCTGGGAACTAGAACAGTAAGTAAGCATTTCCCCACACTGGTATAAAACTTTGCCTGAGTAGCTCACTGTATCTAGCCTGTTTACCCAAACAATATGGTTTATGCTGAATAGCTGCTCTCCCTTTGGAAGTCTGGAAGTTTGGTGCATGCCAGGCATAGGGCGCGTGTGTAACCAGCCCCAGAGAAATTCTTGATAACCGAGTCTGTGATAAGCCCACCTGGCAGACAACATCCCCCATGTGTTGTCACAATTCACTACTAGAGGAATTAAGTGCATCCTGTGTGACTCCATGGGGAGAGGAATCTCACATGCTTATTCCTGGTTTCCTCTGGAGGTCACTTCCTTTTCTGGGGTGATTTTGCTTTGTATCTTTTTTTTTTTTTTTTTAGAGACAGAGTTTCACTTTATCGCTCTCTTTAGAGGCTTCACAGCTCACAGCAACCTCCAGTTCTCGGGCCTAGGTGATTCTCTTGCCTCAGCCTCCAGAATAGCTGGGACTACAGGCACCTGCCACAGTGTGTCCGGTTATTTTTTTGTTGCAGTTAGGCCGGGCAGGGTTTAAAACCACCACCCTCCGTATATGGGGCCAGCGTCCTACTCACTGAGCCACAGGTGGCGCCCTTGCTTTGTATCATTTTGATATAATAAATCTTAGCCATGACTCCCATTATATGCAAGTTCTGTGAGTCATTCTAGCAATTCACTGAATCTGAACCTGAAGGTGGTGCTGGGAACCCCTGACATACACAAACACACACACACATACATATACATAGAACACGGAGGCCTGTGTACTGGCCCTTTGTGTGACGTATGGCTGTGTGTTTGACTATAAATATGAGTGAGCCCTAGTACCTACACGTGTGGGTGTCCACACATGTGTACATACCCTTATGTATAGTGTAACTGTGTGTATGGGGTGTATACATGTGTATATGCACCCTTGTTTACATATGGGGCATATGTTTAGGTCCAGATGTGCACCTAGGGGGCTTGTGTGTGGTATGGGACTGCATGCAAGAGCATGAGTTTGTCTGATAACACATGTACATACATGCCCTTTTTTGTGCACATATGACTGTGCATGTACTTTTCTAGACTGTCTACTAGCTCCAGTGTCAGGGGCAGATCTCAAAACTGTGTGGCTCTAGAGACTATATGTAAAGAACCAAACCTCTGGGAAATGCAGCCCTCTCTTCCTGGGTTTTCCATTTTAAAAACTTTGGTCCTTTATTTTGCCAGTTACTTATGGGGAATGTGGGTCTGGTTAACAGGAATAGCCTTGTGGCCCAGTGGCCAGATCCAGGCTTTGGATATAAGAGGCAGGGTTTCTAGGCACAGTGGCAGGTATGCCTGCAGAAAAGCAGCACATGAACCTGCCCTCAGCTTCTTTTGCAGGGTGACCTTGCACTAGCTTCCCAACTCCTCTGAGTCTAGGTCTCCCTGTTTGAATTAACCCCAACATCCCCACTTTCAAGGGGCAGCCTTAGTGGAATGGCTGGCAGACTTGGAGAATCCTAGCTCCCTTACTCTTCCTACAAACACTATGAATTCAAACAAGCCTGGATTCAAATTCAAACCTTGAGTGACCCCTGACAATACCATCACTTTCTGACCTGAGTCTCAGCATCTGGGAAAGGAAGGCAACACTGTGCATCATGAAAGCTGTAGGGAAGATCAAATGAGCTCATCTTTCCATATCAGCAGCTTGGGGTCATCTTAAGATTTGCATATCATGTTCCTTGACCTCCCTACTGAATAATACTGGGCAGTGTTTGGTGATAGATGGGCTTAGATTTAAGACTGGGCTCTGCAAAGTAACTTGTTACTTTGTGTGAGGCTCTTGGCCTCTGAGCCTCAGTTTCCTCATCTGTAAAAGGGGTACATATGAAACAACAGGTGTCAGGCACCCAACACACAGTAGGTTCAAATATTTGTCTTCTCCTTTTTGTCTGGCTTGAGAGCACCAGAGGGTCCCAAGAGCACCAGCCTTGAGTTTTACCCAGTTTGGCCACAGAAATCTGAATGTCAGACTCCCTTTCGTCTCTCAGTGCAGCAAGAACAAAAGCAGTCTCTAGTCTGATCATCAGCCCCCATAGTGGGGAGCTCCCGTCCCCTAGGGGCCAGAGAAGGAACAGGTAGCCTAGTAGTGTCCAGATCTTGGTGGCTTCTGGCTAGGTTTGCTTTAGGAGGGGAGGATATCACTAGAGCTGGGCCAACCTCTAGTCACTACCCTATCATGATGACTGGACTAAGAGCAAGTCTCTGGCACCTTGGGCAGACAAGGGGCTTCTTGGTCCCCCAGCTCCTGTTCAGTTCCCTGGAGAAAGCACTTGGTTCAAGTCTGGAAGGTGTAGGGAGTAATTATCACATGTAAATTGCCATCTCATGAACAACAGTAGGAGTGTGAACTACTCACCCAGCAGCATCTAGGCCACCTCAAAGCAAAGCCAAAGCCCTGGCTATGCTTTGTTCTACACACACCAGGAACATGCAAAGCATATGGCAAACATGTTCAAGATACACAGGAGGGGGCTCATCCTTGGGCAAGGGAGGAAAGCCCCCTTACCCCTGTGGCCTATATCTCTGACACCCCCTTCTGCACCAGTAACACACTGTACCAGCCATACACACTGAGGGCCTAGGCAAGTGAGTAGGACCTCCATGCAGCACTGACCACCCTGGCTGAGCCTTTCTCACTTTCTGAAACTCCACTCTCCCCTCCCAAGGATGTTCTTACCAAGGGCTCTTTAACATCAGGAAGGGACAGACCTGGCCCAAGGAGGCTATGCATCCTTCTCTCATCCCCAAAGCCATCATATCTCAACGCCACCATATCCTCACAGGTCAAGTGACCAGCCCTGTCAAAGCCATCGGGAAAGCAAAGCCAGGGCTCAGGAGTGGCTCAGCCATTACCTGCAACTGGGCCCCAGGGGCTTAGGGAGCTTCTCAGTAAACAGGCAATAACTTGTTAGCCTTCCCAACAGCAGTGTCCCAACAGCCCCCCATCTCCCCTCACAACTTACTTCCTTATCTTCAGGCCCTCTTCGTTGTCTGGGAGGAAAAACTCAAATGATCTATATGTCTTGACCATGTCCCGCCGATACTGACCAACGTTGAATTCTAGGGGAAGGAGAGGATCAGCTTTCATAGCAATGGCAACTCCCACAATTCTTGACACTGACCCACCGCAAGCCTGCCCACCATGCACCCTTCTCTCTTTTCTTCCCCAACTCACAAAACCCCAACATCCCCTTGAACAGTGGACCAAGCCTCACCCTGAGTGGGCACACCAATCCAGTTGAGGTATCGAGTCAGCTTCTTGGAAATGTAGGTCTTACCCCTGGCAGGCAGGCCCACCATGACAATGAGCGTTGGGCAGTTGGTCATGCAAACTGAAAGGCAAGCAGTACACAGCATGAGACAAGGACCAGGACCCCTCCCAGTATGTCCCTCTCTCTGTGCCTATGATCTCACAGCCTCGGGGCACAGGACTGGCACAGAAGTACTTTGCTGGCATCAGACAGCTGAGTGCTCCCAGACCCTGGGCTCAAGCCACCATTGGCATGTCTGCCTTCTACAGGCCAGTCTGGAGCTCTGGCAGATGTGATAGGATCTCACCAACCCTTCTCATCCTGATATGCACCACATGGCTCAACTGGCCACACTGCCAGCTAAACACGGCTAGGGAGTTCCCAATGCATTAAGGACAGAGCCAAGACCTATTCAACACCCAGTCTCTGCCATCTGGAGATCTACACTCTAGCACTCTTATATCTCCCCCACTCCAATACATACTCAACACTTCCAACACACACAGCCCTACTGCGTACCCTCCCTGTGCTAAACTTCTTTTCATCCTACAAAGCCCACCTTCAAAGCTGCTTCCTTCCTCAATGAGTCTTTTCTCTGAAGTACCCCCATGCCCACCTGGTACAGTCCACCTTAGTCCTGATTGATAGAGTCAAATATAGGAACCCGGCTCAAATAGGACGGACCTGCCTAAATGGGTCAACTCCCGGGCAGCGCTAGTGGTTCAGTGAGTAGGGCGCTAGCCCCATATACCGAGGGTGACGGGTTCGAACCCAGCCCCTGACAGCTAAAACAGCAGTGGCAACTGCAACAAAAATAGGTGGGCATCAGCTCAGTGCCTGTGGCTCAAGCGGCTAAGGCACCAGCCACATACACCTAAGCTGGCGGGTTGGAATCCAGCCCGGCCCACCAAACAACAATGACAGCTGCAACCAAAAAATAGCCGGGCGTTGTGATGGGCTCCTGTAGTCCCAACTACTTGGAAGGTGGAGGCAGAAGAATCGCTTGAGCCCAGGAGTTGGAGGTTGCTGTGAGCTGTGATGCCATAGCACTCTACCCAGGTAGACAGCTTGAGGCTGTCTTCAAAAAAAAAAAAAAAAATAGCTGGGCATTGTAGTGGGCACCTGTAGTCCCAGCAACTCAGGAGGCTGAGGCAAGAGAAATCGCCCTAGCCCAAGAGCTGGAGGTTGCTGTGAGCTGCGATGCCACAGCACTCTACCAAGGGCGACAAAGTGAGACTCTGTCCCAAAAAAAAAAAAAAAAAAATGGGTCAACCTGTACCCTTTCTCACTAGATGTCCCACCTAAGAAAGGTAAATGGGTAAACGCCCTCCCTCTCCATGGATGTCCCACCTAGGAAAGGTGAACAGGTCAACCCCCACCCTTACGACAGGTGTTCTACCCAGGAAAGGGACTGTCCCAATCTCTACCCTTCCAACCTTTAAATCCCCATCCACAATAGCCCTCGAGTGGAATTCTTGTTCTGATTTCATCCTACCTTCACTCAGGCGAAATAAAGGCTACACTGACTACACACACAACTGAGATTCCGTTTTCCTTTCATCTCACACCTTGGAATAATCTTTCATTTTTGGGTCCATAACTTCTCACTGGTCACTTCACTTTTTTTTTTTGTGACAGAGTCTCACTCTGTAGCCCTGGGTAGAATGCCGTGTAGTCATACCTCACAACAACCTCAGTACCTTGGGCTCAAGAGTTCCTCCTGCCTTAGCCTCCCATATAGCTGGGACTACAGGCACTTGCCACAAAACTCAGTTAATTTTTTTTTTTTTTTTGAGACAGAGCCTCAAGCTGTCACTGTGGGTAGAGTGCCATGGCATCACAGCTCACAGCAATCTCCAACTCCTGGGCTCAAGCGATTCTCCTGCGTCTGCCTTGCAAGTAGCTGGAACTACAGGCGCCCACCACAATGCCTGGCTATTTTTTGGTTGCAGCCATCATTGTTATTTGGTGGGCCCGGGCTGGATTCAAACCCGCCAACTCAGGTGTATGTGGCTGGCGCCTTAGCCGCTTGAGCCACAGGTGCCCAGCCACACTGAGCTAATTTTTTCCTATTTTTCAATAAAGACAGGGTCTCACTCTTGCTCAGGCTGGTCTCAAATTCCGGAACTCCATCCACCTTGATCTTATAGTGTGTTAGGATTACAGGCATGAGCCACGGCACCCGGCTGTCACTTCACTCTTAAGTCTCTTTTCTCCAACTGCTGCTCATCTGGAGCAGAAGTAGCCCTGTGGTATTTGAACTGCTTAGGGGCTTGGGGTCTGGCAAAACTGGTGCTCAGGAATTATGGGCAGAAACAGGAAAAGGGGCATGTAGAAGCCTACCAGGGTTAAGTAAGGAACTGAGACCAGAGAGGGATTAATGTCCAGAAGGGCAGTCCACCCACCATACCCACATCCCACCAGGTTAGTGCATCAACAGGAGAATTTGCCGAGGCTACAGTAGGCGAAAGTTCTAATACATACAGCCCTACACCCCTAGTTGGCTAGGACAGATACCAAAGTAAGAGAACTGCCAGCTTCATGTAACACGAAGTCAGTTTTTTGTTTAGTTTAAGAGACCGCCTCACTCTATCACCCGGGCTGAAGTGCAGTGGTGTGATCATAGCTCACTGAAACCTCAAACTGGGCTCAAATGCTCCTCCCGCCTCATCCTCCTGAGTCATTGGGACAATAGGAATGGTCCACCACACACAGCTCCCAGATCAGCTTTCAATGTGCTCAATGAGGTTTCACCTCAGAAGCCTCAGGAAGCTTCTCCTTCATAATCCTTAGGACCTGGGCCAGGTAAAATCATAGCGGATAGGCAGATGGACAGATATGGGGACCTATCACTGCCCCTCCTCACCCACTTGGTAGTGTAAGTGCCTTAATCTGGTAGTCCTCCTTACACAAACTGTCACCGCCCCAAGTTGTCTCCCTCAGAGCACAAATGTACCAGGGAAACCTCTGCCAGGGGTTGAGGGACTAGGTTCCTATCCTGACTCTGACACTGGTCCCATATTCTCTCAGGGACATCTAGCACCACCTCCACATAAAAGCCCGAGTACTCCAGAGAAGCTGTGCTCTCTGCCCTGCCCAGTCAGCACACTAAACTAAGGACACAAGTGTACCTCAGCACCAACTGCCTTGGGACATAAGGCATGGAGGCAGCAGCCTGGCCCCAGGTCGGTCCTACAGAAAAGGGCCTTGCTTGCCAATGGGGGCTCCATCACTCTGGTGCACAGCCCTTGTATACGTAAGTGTGACCCAAATTTCCTCGGGGGTGAGAAGGAAGGGACCCTACAAAACACTGATGGTGAGTGAGAGTGATGAAACTTGCAGGAAAACCTCAGCATTGGTTAAGATAAGAGGAAAACAAGTTAGGCAAGGCCTTGCATCCTCAGGGCCAGTGCCCGATTTGCATAGTTCCTGGCTAGCTGGCCAGAGCTCTCAAGCAACCTAAGGACAATGTATCTGCTACTAACCAGGGGGAAAAACCTGTACTCATTTTTTTGAGACAGAGTCTCACTGTGTCACTCTTGGTTGAGTACAGTGGTGTCACAGCTCACAGCAACCTCAAACTCTTCGGGCTTAAGTGATTCTCTTGCCTCAGCCTCCCAAGTACCTGGGACTACAGGCGTCCACCACAACGCCTGGCTATTTTTGTGTTATAGTTGTCATTGTTGTTACAGCAGACCTGGGCCTGTTTCAAATCCACCAGCCCTGGTGTATGTGGCTGGCTCCCTAACCACTGAGCAACAGGCACCTAGCTGAATTTTGCTTCTACTGATGTGGCTACCCATCCGCTCTCACACTGCTCCTTCAGGGGCACTCCCATAACCTCAGGATTGGGGTTCAGCATCCCCTCTCCACATCTCTGTCTCCCCAGAGAGACAGCCTCCCACAGCCTCTGGTAACGGCATCCTCCTATCTTCCTCCCACCCTTATGGGCAGCTTAAGGTAGGCAGGCAGGGCAACACATCAGGCCTGGGCACAAAAACAAGGCAATAAATTACCTATCACCTCCGCTCCTTAAGATAAGCTCCCAAGGAAATTACCCAAAAGAAACCAAAGTTCAAGTATACTCACTTCAGCTCTGCTTACTACAGCAAAACACTGGGAAATCCCAGCAACAGAGAAATTGCAAACCAAGGCATGGTGAGGAGGGGACCCATTCCAGGCCCCAGAACACAGCATATATACTAAGCAGCTGGGCATTCAGCACAACTGTAGCTTTAAGCCCACAAGGGTCCATAGGACAGCAGAACACAATGCTCATAACAGTAAGCATGTATGGAAAGAAATCTGAAGACATGTCAGCCCAACTTCCTGGTTCCTTTCTTGCAAATTTGCTGAAGGCCCCAGGAGTCCTGAGAGCAAAGAGGCCTGAGACATGCCTGGCAATGGACAGTGCCCACTTTATAGCACTTCCACCAAAGGAGCAGACACTAGTCCAGGTGGGGGGATTTCAAAACTGATTCCTGAATGGTACCTGCTCCTACCTCCTTGGGTTAGGCTGAAGAAGGACGAGATCTTTAAAATAAGCAGCACTGGCGGTGCCTGTAGCTCAATGGGTAGGGTACTGGCCACATACACCAAGGCTGGCGGGTTCAAACCCAGCTCAGGCCAGCTAACACAACAATGACAACTGCAACAACAACAACAACAAAAAAAAAAAAAAAAAAAATCTGGGCTTGGCACCTGTAGCTCAGTGAGTAGGGTGCCGGCCACATGCACTGAGGTTGGCAGTGCTAAACCTTTAGCTTGGGCCTGCTAAACGACAATGACAACTGAAGCAAAAACATAGGTAGGCATTGCAGCAGGCACCTATAGTCTCAGCTACTTGGGAGGCTGAGGCAAGAGAATCTCTTAAGCCCAAGAGTTTGAGGTTGCTGTGAGCTGTGACACCACAGCACTCTACCTAGGGTGACATAGTGAGACTGTGTCTCAAAAAACCCCCAAAAAATAGCTGGGCATTGTGGTGGGTGCCTGTAGTCCCAGCTACTTGGGAGGCTGAGGCAAGAGGATTACTTGAGCCCAAGAGTTTGAGGTTGCTGTGAGCTATCATGTCACAGCACTCTACTGAGGGTGACATAGTGAGATTCTGTCTCAAAATAAAATAAAATAAAATAAAGCAGCATGGCATAGTAGTCCTGTGCAGAAGGGACAGAAAGTTGTCTCTCCTATTGCCCTATGCAGGTATCAGTCATCTTCTCACCTAAGAAGAATGGTGCCATTTTGTCACCTTTCGGCTGAGAAAAGCCATTAGACAAACACTGTCCTTTATGCCATGCTCCCTGAGCCCCTCCTCATCCCTATCCCACCTACCCCAAGAGCTCCTCCAGTCTGAGCCAAGGGGTCAATAATGTGAAAGGTAAGAGCTTCCAGGCCCTAGGGCAACAGTTCTCAACCTGTGGGTCAAGACCCACAGGAACTGTATTAAAGGGCCGAGGCATTAGGAAGAGTGGGAACCACTGCCCTAGGGTCAAGTGGGGGAAGAACTGCTAATGGAGTAGTGGGGGTGAAGGAGGCACAAGATATCCCTCAATCAGCCAGCCCCTGGTGCCCTGAGGAGCTGGGACTAGACCCCAGAGAAAACCCAGTACACAGCACAGACCAGCAATGGTACGGTAATGCTTCTTCCTCCCTACAAAGCCCCGTGATCTAAACAACTCCCACCCTGCCCCCAGGGTCTGTACTGTCCAACCTACTCACAAGTTCACTGTGCAAAGGGTACAAGGTTGCAGGAACACAGGCACTGGGAGCTAGGAAGTGCATTCCATTGTAACCAGCTCCAGGAATTCCTAGGTGTTTTTATAATCCTCTAACTACTTGACCCTTTGAGTTATTTCCCAGAAATGAGGAACTTGAACTCCTGGCCTCCAGCCTGGGCCTCCCAAAGTTCAGAGTATAGGCAAGAGCTACCACACCCAACCTGAAATAATGGGTTTTCCACAAGACAAAGGAGTTGAGAACCTAAAGGCCCTGGAACAGACTTGCTGACACCAAAATTCATCTTCCCTTACAACCTGTCCCAAAGCAGGTAGTCCCTTAATTGCCAAGGATATCCCAAGAGATATCAAAAATGCCTTTCTTTCTTGGCAATACTCCTTGTCTGAATAATTGGGTTGTTGTAGGACAAGCAACTGGATTTAAAAGGCAAGGGCCTTTTTTTTTTTTTTTTTTTTGAGACAGAGTCTCACTTAGTCACTATGAGTTGAGTGCTATGGCATCATAGCTCACAGCAACCTCAAACTCCAGGACTCAAATGATCCTCTTCCCCCAGCCTTCCGAGTAGCTTGGACTCAGGGTCACTCCAGCTCAGGCTGGTCTCAAACTCCTGAGTTCAAAGTGATCCACTCGCCTCAGCCTCCCAGTATGTTAGGATTACAGGCGTGAGCCACTGAGCCTGGCTAATCCCTGGCCTTTTTGACAAACTGTCCATTCATTCACTGCTTACCCACTCTCAGTTGTGAAACTCTGGGACCACCCACAGACAATTTGTAGGTCTCACCTTTGGCCTCTGGCTGGTACGTACTCACAACCTAGCCTGCCCCAACACCCTGAGAACATCCTTAAACAGTAATAGCACGAAGCCCTCTGCTCAAGCCAGAGCTACATTTTATTAACTCCCAGGTTCAAGTGATCCTCCTTCCTCAGCCTGCTAAATAGGTAGGCACTTGCCACCACTCCTGGGTAACTTCTCTTATTTTTTTTTTATAGTGATGGGATCTTGCTGTGCTGCCCAAGCTAGTCTCCAACTCCTGGCTACAAGCATTTTTATTTTTATTGTTTTGAGACAGTCTCACTATGTTACCCTCGGTGGAGTACCGTGGCATCACAACTGACAGCAATTTCAAACTCTTGGGCTTAAGTGATTCTCTTGCCTCACCCTCCCAAGTAGCTGGGACTACAGGCACCAGCCACAAAACCCAGCTATTTTTTGGTTGCAGTTGCCATTGTTGTTTAGCTGGCCCGGGCGGGGTTCAAACCTGTTAGCCTTGGTATATGCAGCCGGCACCCTACCTAGAGCCAGGTTTTAATCTCACACTTAAGAATTTAAAGAACAAGGCCCAGCCTCAGGGACTATAAGACCAGAGCAGGCCCCCTCCTCATTTTGCTTTAGCTCCCTCCCCACCATGCTGGGGGTTTGCTTGGAGTTGATGCCTCAGAGGTAGTGAGAAGCAAAGATATAATAGTGGTGCTGAAATTACCTTATAGCAGGGGTATAATGTCATTAAAGGCTTATTTATAGATGCTTCATGGCGTAGGGATGGTAAATGTCTCATCCCACCAGTGAGGAACCCAAAGCCTAGGGTCAGTTCCTTGCCCAAGGTCATACAGCTGAGCCAGGACGTGGCTTGAGTTCTGCCCCAAAATCTAGGTCCTCACTCCTTCCCTTCTAGGTAATAACAGCAGCCACCTACCCACCTAGTTAGGACCATGCAGCCCTAAGGCCTACTGGCTAAAGCATAAGGAGGGGCCTCTGCCTCCACACCTCTAAGAATCTCAAAGGTGGATTGGCCCGCGGTGGCCATAGCCTCTCAGCACTCAGGAGTAGACCCGGAGTAGGGCTTGTAGACAGCCATTGCCCTATCTGGACCTATATCATAGTCAAAGCCACAACCCACCAGAACTCAGTTTTATCAAAAACACAGCCACTCCTACCAGGACCCACGATGTGGTCAAAGATGAACAAAAACTCTTCCCCCAGCACTCATCTCTTGATCAAAGCTATGGCCCTATGCTGGCATTGAAGCATGACAGCACAGAGCACTCTCCCCTCCCTTATCATACATAAGCAGAGGTGAGGAGTACAGGGAGACCCCAGCACATCACACAATCTCCTGATACCCATTTTGCCATGAGTTGAACTAAATGTTCTCTGAGGTCCTTGCCAAGTTGCAAATTCATCACAACATTTCAGTTACTCCCAAAACCTTTTTTGTTTTTCCCTGGTAATAAAAAAGTTGTAGATTCATTAAGGATAAGCAGAAAGTCAGAGTCAGATTAAATACCCAGGACACAAGGATGAGTGAGCCCCTTGGCAATTTCATGAATTTTAGTGTATCCACTTCACCTAGATGTTTCACACACACCCCCACACCAGATTTAGAATTCACCCATGACACCAGCTGGATGCTTACACGCCCATGGACACAAACACAAAACCACACAGCAGTGTTCTCACTGTCTCTATCCTGAGCATGTCTGCACTTCCCTAAATACCTACCATAATTCGATTTTAAGGCCAAGGGGCACTCCTGCTCCCACTGAAGAACTAGCCCATGCTTACACCTTTGAAAGTTCTGAGCTCAGAGAGGCCAAGTGATTCGCCAAAGGCCACACAGCTCAGTTCCAGTCCAACCACCTGGCCCACACACTCTTGCTAGGAAAGAGGGATGGGACTGAGGAGCCCACAGGGTCCTCGCCTGGCTGGGGGCAGTGGGGATGGAATGAGGAGAGAGGGGGCCGGTGCCTTACAGGACGTGTTGGTGACCAGGCCTAGCCTCCGCCAAGCCGAGACGCCCCGCATACACCTGTCCCCGCCCCCTGCTCTGCCACACCTGTCTCCGGGCCACCACTGTCACCGCCGCCTCACCTGTCCCCAGCCCCCACCTGCCATCGCCCCACACACACCAGTCACAGCAGCCTCACTTGTCCCTGGCCCCCTCTCCACCACAGACCCCCACCCAGGACGCCCTACCCACCCATCCCGCTACACCTTCCCGTCTCCCAGCGGACCCCGCCTCACCACCGCGCGGGCAAGCGTGAAGAGCGGGCCGGCCATTGCTGTATGGCATCCAGATCTTCTTCAGGGGGTTCTGGGTCAATTCACGGGGGGATGCCATCCCGGGGCCAGGATGAGTCGAACGGCGCGGCTTCCAACCCAGCGGCCGGGCCACCTCGGGCCACCCGAGGTCCCGCCTCTTGGGCCCCGCCCCTGCTTACGCCGCGACAACCCTTGTCCATCTTCCCGCAGGTCCCGCCCCAAAACGGGTAGGCTCCACCTCAACTGAAGAGGCCCCCGGGCCTCTGACTACGCATGCCCAACTCTCCTACGAGCTTGTTTTGGAGCTAGGAGAGGCGTTCCGCTCGTCAGCATCGAAAAGCGCACGCGCAGCTGCTGGATTGCGCTGGGGCCCGGCCTCGGATGCGCAAGCGCCGCTGGTTTGCCTAGGCCTCACCTATTGGCCTGGGCCTAAGCACTGCTGTTCAGTCTCCCGCACCCTGTGTGGGTTATGGTCCCTGGTACGCATGACCTCAGAGCTCCCAGGAGGGCGCGCAGTGGGGGTAGGCCTGTGTGATCGTCTCAGCCAGGTTGGTCAGATCTATTAGCAGGGGCCACCAGGCCTTCTGCCTCTATAACCCCACTGTGCCCTCTGGGTCCTTTGCTGGGCTCCCTCTATCCCCCACACCGTTTGCTCTGAGCCCCGGGACTCTCAGCCATCCACAAGAACTACCTCCTTCATCTCATGGACAGACTCAGGACAGATTTCAAAATCCATCATGTTTCTCTCTTTGCCTTCTGCTGTTGAGCTGGGACTAAACCCTGACCCACCTGGAGCAAATGCGTGGTATTCTGTAACCAAGTACTTTAGGCACTCTCTTGCGCCCTAGTAGTATCTTAGTTCTCTTTCCAGAATTCCATTTTCACCAGTTAAAAACAATTTTTTTTGAGACCGGTTCACTCTGTCACCCTGGGTAGAGTACCATGGCATCATAGCTCACAGCGACCTCAAACTCCTGGGTTTGAGTGATCCTCTTGCCTCAGCTGCCAGAGTAGCAGGGACTACAGGCACCCAACACAATGGCCTGCCGGCTAATTTTTTTTATTTTCAATAGAGGTGGGGGGGGTCTCTCCTGCTCAGGCTGGTCTTAATCAAACTCCTGAGCTCAAGCGATCCATCTGTCTTGGCCTCCCAGAGTGTTAGGATTACAGGCGTGAGCCACCACACCTGGCGTCCAGTTAAATTTTTAATAATGAATATACACATTTAGAAGAGTAAACCTCTGTCTCTTAATCAGGAAAACAGAATGTGCATGTCATCAATCTTATAAGATTATAGTATAGATTAAATATGTCTATTTCTGAGAAATCTGTTTTAAAACTCATTAGCATTGTCATTTGTTATTTATCTCCCTCTTACCTTTGAAAATACACTGGGGACAAGAGACAGGGGAAAGATCCAGAAGTTCAGAAACCCCTGGCTCAGTCTTGTGTTTGGCCCCCGCAAGACCCCTGAAGGCTCTTGCCTCCTTTGTCCTCCAGCCTTGAAGCTTTACACTTCGTAAGCTTTCTGCCCCAGGCCCACCAACTCTCTTTGAACTTGGGTCACACTGCCCTCTAGTGATGCCCTCCACAACATCCCTGGGAAGGTCCCTGCATCCTCAAATTCTCTTTGCCTAGTGTGTGACTAGCCAGGAGTCAGATGCTGGGGCATGGAGAGTAAGGCTGGTCTCATGCATCAGTGTAGCACCCCTCCTATGCCTTCCCTGTCACAACCCTGTCTTGTCTTCCAAGTCACAATCCAGTCTTCAAAGCCTCACAAGTACCCTTAAAATGACTCACAATGTCTGGCCCACTTGACAGGAAATAAAGATTCAGACAGAAGCCCACCTGGATGCTCCTCCAAACCAGCTCTAGCTGCCTACTTTGTGAATGCCCTGCCCCAGGCAAGGTCAAGTACTTTCTCCTTCCTCATCTTCCCTCTTCAGTGTCCATGCCCCCTCTTCCTTCCACCTCACTCCCTGCAGCCCTAAGCACACCCATGAGCGGCTCCTGATGAGCAAGGTACCCCTTGTGACCTACTCACTACTTCTTCAAAGCCACTCATTATGTTCCTGACACAGCCAGCCCTCCTGTCTGTCTCCTGGCCACTGCAAAAGCCATCTTAGAACCACCCTGACCCCAGTGACCTTATCACCTCACACTCATACCGTGTTCCAACTGGCAGCACTCAGCACCTTTGCAAAGGCTACCTCCTCTCACATCTACCCAGCACTCCTTAGGCCTGACCATTCTCTTCCCCAGCCCTCCTGGGATGTTAAGGCATGTGGGGAGGGGGCTGCTAAGACAGGGCAGGGGGCCAGAACTATCTGTAGGAAACCATCCCCGCACTCCTACAGTAGGAGCCTCGTTTCCAGGAAATGCAGCAGCTCTATAGCTCCCACTCTTCTTCAAAAAGTCTGACGCTAAGCTGACTCAGTCATGCCCTCCCAAGTCCTTATATTCAGTGGGGAGGCCAAAGGTCAATATCAAGAGAAGCCTAGGATTGCTCCCCAAGGCCAGGGTCTACATCTGTTCTAACAATATTCTCTATCTCCCCCCTCCCATGGCCCCATTTCTCAGGTAGAACACTGAAAATGGAGAAAGGGAGAAGGGCCCAGGTTAGAGGGCCTGCCCACTGTGTGAGATGGACTCAGCTCAACCTAGCCTTTCAAAACTCCACCTGCCACACCTTGCACTATTACCACATTCCCCACCTCCACACATGGGCTCTTGTTTGTTCCCTCCATTGAAATGCTGTCCTAAAAAAAAAAAAAAAGAAAGAAAGAAATGCTCTCCTAGCTTTCTGCTCCCTCAGCATCAGGAGTTGCTCAGTAGGCCCTCATGACTTTTCCCTCCTCAGGGCACCCCAAAGTGAAATAGCTATTCTGTCCTAGGTGTGGGGGGTGTGCTGAGATATCAGTGTATACTCATGTGTAAATACGTCATGCTCAGCCTCTTCCCACCAAGAACCTGGCTGACCTGACCCTGATTAGCTGCTATGGCACCCCTTGCACTGATCACAAGACTTTCCCTCAGTGTCCCAGGCTAGATGCTTGGGGTGACCAAAGTCCTCAGTCCTCAATTTTCAATGTTCAAACTTCCCAGTCCCTGTATCTGCTGGCCAGTCCTGGCAGAACTGCCAACCACCCTTTGCAGCATAAACATCTAGGGCCATCAGTGCATGCCACACAGATCCCCATACCAATGCACACAGACAAACTGAGTTGGCCACACATGCATATACACAGAAGCACACACACTAACAAGTCCTGCACCCAGGCATGTGCACAGACACAGGCAGTCTGTAGTGGGGCTTGCTGCTGTCTGCTGCCTCACTTCCCCTTTAATCGCCAACCCCTGCTCCTGCTGTCACTGGGAGGCTCAGGAATTCCCAGGAATCTCAGCATCCTCTGGCCATTTCCAGCAAAGGATCTCCCTGGCCCAGAGCTCAGGGAGTATGAGGTTAAGACTTGGGAGTATATAGTCATGTGACCAAGCAGCCTGTGAAACCTGATCTGTGCTTCCTCACTCCAGCCTGGCACAATGCACACAGTAGGTGCTTAGTGATTCAGGACCAGCCCTGGCATGCAGGATGGACTCAGGCCCATGGCCAGGAGGACAGAAGTACATAGTAGGTGTTCAGAGAAATTCAGGACTGGCACAGGGCACACAGAAAGCACCCTAGAAATACTGGTTTAAGGACTAATGCCACACCACATGAAAAACCTCCCAAATAACCCTGTAGACCTCCCCCAAACCGTGTGACCCCTGAGGGGAGACCTGGAGGAATATGACCCCTAAGAGCCAATAAAGAGCAGAGAAAAGCAACAGAGCCTCAGGCAGCTCCAGCTGGCTTCCTTCCCCTGGGCTAGAAGAAGACACTATTTATAGCTCCCCCTTAGCCCAGCCTCCTCTCCCCTGCAAGGCGACAATGCTCCCCCTCCTCCAGGCCACTATCAGACTAATGCCCCTCAGAGCACCCCATAGGAGGAGAGATCCCCAGCACTCTCACACCCCTCTAACACCGTCCCCCCCTACAATGCCCAGGTCTTTTCCTAATCTCCCTACCCTCCCCACGCTGCCCCATGCCTACCCTGCCTGCTGCTCCCCGGCCCTGGGTACGTCAGGGAGCTGCCTCCTAACATGTCTCTGTCCATTCTGCTACCGAACTGGCCAGGGCCACCGCCCCCTGCAGCTCCCGAGTGGGGTAACCCCGCCTGCTTGCCTGCCCCACAGCCCCGCCTCTGCAGCCCGCCCTAGACCCGCCTTCCCCCAGGGCTGCTTACAATTGTGAGGTCAACTTCCGTGCCCCCACCCCAAGCACTGGAGGCCATACTCCCTCCTGTAATGCCTGGCTCTCCAACTAGAGCTGCCCATACTATCCAGTGTCTGCCCTCATCTCCAGCTAGAGTAGTCTAGCCAGTGCAGACTGCCTGCCCCACCTGCAGGCAAGCCTGTCCACAAAGCCCAGAAATTCAGTCCTATCTCTAGCCCAGTGATGGGGTTGGGGTGTGAAATAAGGTAAAACCTAGTCCTTCCAAACCAAGGGACCAGGTCAGTTGGGGTGGAGGATGGGGGGCAGAGAAGTCAGGTGTGACTCAGCCCTCATGTGTCACTGCCTGGATACATGTGACTGTGATTCTTGTCCATCCAATCTTTCAATCACTTTGCATTTATTGAGCACCTTCTGCACACCAGACCTTCGGGTACACCATGTACACAATACTCACAGGAAGCTTGGTGGCATCACTCTGCTTCACAGACAAGAAAACTGGGGCTCAGAAAGGCAAGCCCCTTTACTAGGACATTTTGGTGAGGAAGGGGCAGAGTTGGGTTGGAGCCCTAGCCACCTTAGCCCTCTCCCCTGAGCCACGTGTCTAGGTGATGAGGCTGCGTGTGCAGGGGTTATGGGTAGGACAATGCTTGGCTGTGAGTTGTCCATGCCTTTTTCAGGTTGGGGACAAAGCACCCACTCCTCCCAGCCCTCACACATGCCCTTACCTTCCTTACACACATAGCTATCATAGAGGCACACTCTGCCTTGTAAGAGGCACACTCTGTGCCTTGTATGAGGCACAGAGACTCAGCCACACACAAACCCACAAGGTAAGGCTGCTGTAGTCACAGACTTCCCAAGTGTGACCATTTGTGCCTGAATATGGCCCTGCCAGCCCTATCCATCTGGGCCAGGGGTTGCCTCATGAAGCACAGAACATATATGTGACCCTCATCCAAAACTTCCCTGTGTGGTGGGACAATGAGGGGGGAGACTAGTCTGAGATGCAATGTTGGGCTCCTATGTTGAGGCTCCTGAAAGTAACATGATGATAACCACATATGGCAGTGTCCATCTGCTCTGCCACCATGGGGCACCTGGACATAGCAAGACTCCTCATGCTAGTAACCTTATATGGTTGTTTCCAAGCTGTCCAGATACACTGTAAGTCTGTGGGGCACTCAAGTATGGGAAGACTCCATGTGGCAGTGACCCAACACAGCAATGTCAGCCTGTCTAGACACACTGTGACTCTGTAGGGCACTTGGACTTGATAAAGACACCCAGCAGCCCTGTATAGCAGTGTCCAGATGCACTCTGCCGAGGTATAGTACCATCCAGCTCTGTTGCTCTCCTCCAGGTCTTCCCATCCAGGGTGGCCCCATCACTGTGGACCACTCCCTTAGGCTTAGCGGCGGCCAACATGGGCCAGGATGCGGGAATTGGTGGCAGCCTGCTCCCTGGCTGCCCTGGCCCGGGCTTGCTCCAGTAGGATCTGTAGGAGGCCAATGGGAACATCCAGTGAGAGAGTGATGCGTGGGCCAGGGCGGGGACCAAGGCTGGGGTGGGCCCAGGTAGCTGAGGGGCCTGTGGTGGTAGCTGAAGGGCTCTCGGAGGCCATAAGACAGGGAGTAGTCTGGGGATAGTTCTGAGAGAAGAGCTGGAAGGCTGGAACAGGGGTCGCTGAGACAACCAGGATCCTGCCCAACAACAGGAACACCAGCAGAGCCCACCTGGTCATCATGTGGTCAGGCTGCAAGAAGAAAACAGGCTTAGGGCAGGGATTTTTGTCAACTATGGTTCATGGATAGAGACAGAAGGCAAGAGCAGAGAGGAAGGCTGGTGCAGTGACTCACACCTATAACCCTAGCACTCTGGGAGGCCAACGTGGGTAGATTGCTTGAGCTCAGGAGATCGAGACCAAAACTGAGCAAGAATGAGACCATTAGCCAGGCAATGTGGTGGGCACATGTAATCCCAGGTACTCCGGAGGCTGACGCAGGAGGATCAATTGCTTGAGCTCAGCAATTTGAGGTTGCTGTGAGCTACTCTAGCCTGGGCAACAGAGTGAGACTCTCTCTCAAAAAAAATTTAAAAAACAGAGCAGAGAAGGAGACCAAGAGATTAGTGAAGCTAGGACAGGAGAGGAACAGACAAAAACAACCTTGAAGAGACAAGAACCAGAGTGAGCTAGAGATCAAGACAGACCCAGCCAGGTTGGGCACAGTGGCTCATGCCTGTAATCCTAGCACTCAGGGAGGCTGACGCAGGAGGATCGCTTGAACCCAGGCATTTGAGGTTGCTATGAGCTACGCTGCCAGCATGGCACTCTAGTCTGGGCAACAGAGTGGAACTGTATCAAAAAAAAAAAAAAAAAAAAGATACAGCTAGACAGAGAAGGGGTCAGAAAAAAAGTCAGAAAAAGAGAAAGAAATCCAGAAAGAGAGAGAAGAGGAGAGAGAGGGAGAGAGAAGAGGAAAATAAATGAGATGGAGGCAGAGCAAAATAGAGGGAGATTAGCAAAAAAAAAAAAATAAGAGAGAGACAGAAAGAGCTAGAAACAGTCCCAAAGAGAAAAAAAGAGGCTTGAAAGGAGAAATGGGAGTTCTGAGCCAAAGAGTGCAGCTGATTTAGGAAAGAGAAGGGCAGAAGTGGGGTACTTGAGGCAGAGGAGCAGCCAGAGGTTCCAGAGACCTCCAGGCCCAGAGTCTTCCACGAACCCAGACCCCAGATCCACTCAACCCCTAAGACTCTTCCCATCCCAACCCAGTCCTACCGAAACCAGCTTTCTTGGGGTTAGTCGGGCCACCGTGGATGCCTAGGGTGGGCCAGGCAGTGCTGTCCTGTGATCTGACCCTCTGCACCACTTCAGGGCCCATTTATCTCCCTCAGCTCCCTGGGGTGGGAAGCAGGGCATGTTTCCTGGCACGAGGCAGCCCCCAGCTTATGATTCATCCTCTCCTAGGGGGCAGTGAGGACCCCACACAATGTCCTTTCTGGGGTCAGAGGATCATAAGACAGTGACCAGGACTGGGAAAAGGGATTTTGTACCCATGCAGAATAGTGCTGACCACTGAGGGAAAACCTGCCTCCCTGACATCCCCATCTCTACAGACAGTCACAACAGGAGCCTTTTAAAACAGCAGCTTTAATGCCCCCCAGAATCAGCACCATGTCATTACAGGCTCGGGCCAAGGGGCAGGTCAAATAGTAGTCACATCTGCTCACTGCCCACAGCCACCCCCCACAGTGAGTCATCTGCCAGGGAGGCAGGAGCCACAATAGGGGTTTGTCCACAAGGGGGAAGGCTACACCCATGGGACCAAGTCACTGAAATAACGGACACGCACACGCATACTGACGTGCACACAGGCCTCTAGCACCAAGGGGAGGGATAGCAGGGTCCTAGTGAGACCCCAGCTCCTCCAGGGGACGTTGAACTTCAGTTTATCACCAGGGTCTCAGCTCCGGGCAGCACCTGAGGGATATATGTTGGAAACTGTCTTCAGCTATGTGACCTTCTTACCCAGTATGTGGCCACAGAGAAACACAGGCAAAGGCATCTATGGAGAGGGAGCTGAGGCCACAGCAGGTCAGGGGCTCTGATCTCAGAGAGAGAATACACACTCAGGTCTCTAAAGGAGAGAACATGGGGGAGGACCATACAAGGGGCTCCATGCCTTTGTTCTGGGTCTGTCCCTCGCCCCTTTTGTTCCCCAGGACTCTGACATGGAACCCTGACCCAAGGACTCCTCTCCCAGGACCTGCTTTGGGTAGGCTCGGTACTCAGGACCCTATTGGGGTGGGGGTAGGCCCATACCTGTTCCCTGACTCTGGATCGCCCCAGGTGGGCAGCGACGCTCACAGGTCTCACGGGTCCCAAAGCGGTTGGCATTCCCTCCACAGCCGCCATAGACAAAGGGGTGACAGGCCTTCATGCCATCGGGTCCAGCTCGATGGTACCAGCGCAGAGTATAAGCAGTACAGGAGCCCTCATCCAATGGCAGGAAGCAGGGGTCTAAGGCCAATGGGGGCAGGTCAGCAGGGTAGCAGGAATCAGAGAGGGACAGGGGATCAGGGAGAGTCAGCAGGGATCAGCTCAGCCTGCTCCTACCCAGCTCTCCCTAGGCTCAGCCCCCATTCTCACCAATGCCATCCCAAGGAGCCTCAGGGTCTTCGTATTCCTCCACAGAATACTCAGAGTACTCATCATCCTCAGGGGGCACCCAGTCTACAGGCAGAGTGGGATGTGCTGTGAGCCTTGGTTACTGGCCCCGGGGTGGGGTGGCCAGTACTGATCACACATGTGCACAAGACTGCTCATGCAAGTGCCCTGCATGCATGAACACCCATGAGCCCTTCCAGGCCCCATCCATACATGACACATAGTTCCAGCTGTTCTCACCTTCCTCCTCTGCATGAGAGACCCGGAGCACAGGTACGGGGTGGAGCTGAGGGCCAGCAGTGTCTGCAGCATAACTAGGGAGAGGTCCTGGAGCCAAGACAGGGGTTGACTGCCCATGGCTCTGGGATGACCATGGGCAGTCAACCCACCCAAGCTCCACTGAGAGGGCCCAGGTGATAGGCAGGGCAGAGCCTAGAGTAAAGAAAGTTCTGGAAATGGAAGACTACTCACGTGATCCAGACGCAATAAACTGGCCTTGGCAAGCTAAAGGGGCAGAGAGAGACAATGACAGAGAGCAAGAGACAGAGAAAGATGGAAAGATGGAAAAACAGACAGAAATACACACAGGAAAGAGAAGGAGAGAGAGAGGGTTGGAGGTAGAGAGAAAAAGAGAAGGACAGAGAAAGAGAGGAAGAAAGGCAGACACAATACAAAGGACCAGAGAGAAGTTGGGAACAGGCCAAGAAGGGCAAGAGACACAGGGAGTCAGGAATAGGTGGCCATGGAGAGGGTGAAGCTCTGTCTCTCCCCATCTCTTTCTGTCTGATCTCTGACTTCTCTCTTCACTAGCCCCACCTGGGTCCATGTCAGTTCCACTGAGGCAAGCCCTGCCTTTACTTCCATTACCCTCCCAACTCAGCCACTCTGGGCATCCAAGAACACAGCATCTGCATCTGCCTGTGTCTCCCTCACGGGCTACAGATTTGTCAGTGTGTGAGTGCTTCTGTATATCCATCCATCTCCACCCATCTCCTTCACCATTTTCCCCTTTTAAGTTCTGGGGACCTTCCTGGCTCTATCTGGGGGTGCTGTGGTAGAGTAGGGGTGAGACCCAAGAGACTCTGAGCTGGCTGCACTCACCACAATGCTGACTCATCTCCTGACGCACAAAGCCCCGAATGTCATCCTCCTGGGAGCACAAGACCACAGGGATCATGAAGAACCCATGGATCACAAGTAGGACACAGCACAGAATGCAGCGATCATGCCAGGGGCCCAGGGCCAGGGGGTCAGGATGCTGGGAGTAGAAAGCATGGCCCCAGCCCGCAGGCCCACACTCACTGTCAGTGCAGCTTCTCCCTTTTCACCACGAGGACCAGCGGGCCCTGGTCGCCCCTATGTGCAACAGAGGGGACCAGGCTATGACTTCTCATCTCAGGGACACCAGGGTTCAGCCCAATCCCTGACCCTAATCCCAGGAATCCACACTTACCTGCTCCCCTCTCTCACCAGGGGCCCCAGGAGCCCCAGGGGCCCCCACCACACTCTCTCCAGGAGGACCTCGCTCACCCTGTCAGACATAAAGACTGAGTGAGTAGGGTCAGAGGCAGTGGGGGCCAGAAGTTAGGCAAGTTGGGGAGTATAGCTTCACAGGTTGGGACAGGAAGTTGGGGAGCATAGCTTCAGAGGTTGGGACAGGGAGGCTGGAGGTTGGGTTTCAAGGTTGGGAGGGCAAGGAGGTTGGGTAGGGAGGTTCACAGCTCAGCAGTCAGAGTTGAGGCCCCTTACCTTCTGCCCCTGAAGTCCTTCAGGCCCTTTGGGACCAATACTGCCAGGGGGCCCAGGGGGACCACTAGCACCATCATTGCCCCTAGGACCTGGGAAACCCCCAATTCCTGGGGATCCCTGGGGAGATATAGGACAGAATCAGTGATCAGAGCCTCCAAAGATGGACCCACTCCCAAAGAGCATACTCCCCTTAATTCACCATGACCCTGGCCTTGACTTACCCGCTCCCCTTTCTCGCCCTGGTCACCCCTGGGTCCTGGCTGCCCATCAAAGCCTCGGTCACCCTGGGAATAGAAGAAGCATGAAAAACTCTGCCATGTCCTCAGCTCCCTAACACTTGTGAGCCCCCTGGCCTACAAACTTCCATGAGCCACGCACTTGTGCCATTACCATAGCTGTGTTGTGATCCCAGTGACTCCAACCCCACTAGAGAACCCCGCCTCAGTGCAAACATCCCCCCGCCTCCCATCCTTTTATCCCAATTATCCATTATGAACCCAGCCCTTCTTTTTTTTTTTTTTTTGAGACAGAGTCTTATTATGTTGCCCTCGGTAGAGTGCCATGGGATCACAGCTCACAGCAACCTCAAACTCTTGGGCTTAAGTGATTCTCTTGCCTCAGCCTCCAAATTAGCTGGGACTACAGGTGCCACCACAATGCCTGGCTATGAACCCAGCCCTTCTTGAAACCTCAAGATCAGCCTCTTTCACTGACAATGCCCCAACCCTCCCTGACCTTCCTGGACCCTAAACAAACCCCCATGACTCTACATGACTTTGCCTGGTCCTGACCCCCTAACATGTTCACCAGTGAGATACCCTGTACCTTGGGACCAATCAGACCCTCCTTGCCAGGGGCCCCTGGCTGGCCTGGCATACCAGGTTCTCCCTGTAGAAAAGAAGACATGCGCTCAGCCATGGCCCACTTGTCCCCTCCTCATTCTGGGTATGCCCCACACTCACCAACTCTCCTTTGCGTCCTGCTAGCCCAAGGCGACCTGGGACACCAGCTTCCCCCTGCAGGCGTTAGGTGGAGGGGTCAGCCTTAGACTCTAGGCTCTGCAGCCCCCACCCCTGTCACCACTGTACCTTGTCTCCCTTCTCTCCATCGAGGCCACAGGCTCCTTTCACCCCCCGTTCACCCTGAGGGAGAAAAGCAGGTAGTAAAGCCACTTCTAGACACCTTACCTTATGACCCCTAGACCCTAAACCATCTCTCCAACCAAACTGGCCTCAAGGACTCCAAACCCTGCCCTAACAGCCCAAATTCATACCTGAGTACCCCAACATCTGACCCTCAAACATCAAGCCTTCTTGATCAGGAGAAAAGAAACCATCTTCCTACCTTGAGGCCTCGAGGACCCATGAAGCCAATATCTCCTTTGTCTCCTCGGACACCAGGGACTCCATCCTTCCCTGGAGATCCCTTGGGAAGAGAGGGGTCAAGATGAGGTCAGGGGAGGTCAGTGGGAATCAAAGAGAATCACCCCAGATAGCAGGCAGGGAACACCATGAGTGAGAGTTACCCCAGGAGGCCAGAGCAACTGGGATTTGCCGTAGGGACAGGGCCACTATGGGCAGGGGATACCATCACAGGGAATTATTGTGAAGGTGGAGGCCACTGGGTGATATGAGGACACCAAGAGAGTACAGGGTCACTCTAAGGTCAAATACCCACACATGGGCAGCCCCGCCCTATTGATTCAGCCCTCTGGGGATGCGGGGTGGTCCCCTAAGAGCAGGGGCTTCTTACCAGCTCACCAGGGATCCCTGCTGCACCAGGCTCTCCCTGTGGAAAACAGAAGGGAGGAGCCCTTCAATGTGACTGTCCCCCTACTGGCCTATCTGCTATATGTGTAGCCACCTGGTTACTCAGTGGCCAAGGGCCAGGCTACACACAGATCCTGTGTGAACACACATGTGGCCAACAGCAAAGAAGCCAGAAACCCTCCAACAACACTCAGAACACCTAGAAACAGGTGTGCATGATGGGTGGCTCTGGGCCTGTGCCTGGGGTGGGGCTTGCCTTGGGTCCGATGGGTCCACGTGCTCCCATTGACCCAGCTGAGCCCTTGTCACCAGGCTCTCCCTTGATTCCCTGTGGGAGTGACCAGGAGAGGACACAATTAGGACAAGAGCAAGTTGGAAGTTTAGAAGGTGACTGGAACCCACTCCTCAGTGTTGCTTTCACTGAAGCAGTGCTGTTCCCAGCTGCCCCGTCCCTTCCAGCCCATACCATAGCAGGGTGGGACAGACCCCCCCCTAACATCTCAGGAGCCCTTTTCCTGCCCCTCACAGGCCATAGCCCACGGAACTGTCCTCCTGACTTCACATCAAGGACCTGAGCCCTCCTCTGAGCACCCACCCTTTCAACACCCTGTAGGGTCACTACAGCCTATAGATATCCCTTACCCTCTGGCCCCAAGAAAGCCCCTCCTAGCTTCCCCTCCTGCCCTCACAGACTCTCTATGGAACCTCCACATCCTTGGGACTCCATATAGAGTACTCTATCCTCTTCCCTATACCTTGTCGCCAGGCATTCCAATGTCTCCTCGAGGTCCTTTGTCACCATTTATGCCCTGAGGTCCTCGTTCACCCTGGGTCAGGTCAGAAGTTAGAGTTAGGGACTGAAGTTTACCCTCGGGGGGTTTGAGCTTTCAGATGCCCTGGGAAAGCCCACAGGAGCCCTCTAGCACCCAGGAAAGACCAAGTCTGCACATGAACCAGGACCACTCACCATGTCCCCCTTGGCACCCCTTGGCCCTGGAGGCCCCACAATCATGGCTGAGTCACCCTGAAGGAGTAGGGAAGAGTCAGAGGAGTCAAGAGCACCCTACTCTCCTGCCACGGCCCTCCCCCATGCCCACACTCACCTTGTCACCCTTTAGCCCTGTGGCTCCAGCATCACCCTATTGAATGGAAGAGTGTGAGTCCCACCCAAACCTGGGAGTCCCCAGCCCTGAGTCCCCACCCTCACTCATGTGGGGGCCTTGTCCTCATATTCTTACCTTCTCCCCGCGATCCCCACGGCTGCCAGGGGGCCCCTGTGTGAGAGAAGATGACTGAGAGCTATGGGAATTTGCAGGCGGTAGAGGATGAGGGGGATCCAGAGGAATGAGGAAACAGAGAGGACCAGACAAGGAGGATATGAGGACCAGAGGGCTGGGGAGGACTGTAGAATGTTCAATGGTACAGAGGGCACAGGCAGGGGAATGAAGTCACACTGTTGGTACTTTCCCCAATGGGACCCACCATGAGTCCTCGGAGTCCTTCCTGGCCAGGGCGGCCATCTTCCCCCTGGATGGGGACATTAGGTTCATTGACTCAGAGACAAAAGCTGTGATCAAGGGACCAGGGATCATTGGCAGTGGATCCTGGCTGTGGAGCAGGACATACATACCCGGACACCTGGCTCCCCACGTTCGCCTCGGGGCCCAGGTAGCCCTGCTCCAGCGTCTCCCTGGGGATCCACAAGACACCAGGCATAAGTCAGGGGAATCAGTAGGGGACAGAGGTCATGGGAGGTCAGTGGAGGTTGGAGGGGGGTGAGGCATAGAACAGAGCCATTAACATTTGTCCCACCTACCTTGTCCCCTTTGAGTCCAGAGGCCCCTGGTGCTCCCTGTGGGTCAGAGAGAGGTGAGAGTCTTATGGCTGTCAAAGCCCACACACGCCTCCAGCCTTGAAAGTTAGCACAGTCCCCTTTGCCAGTTCTCCTGTCAGACGCTGACACTTGGGCAACAGACACATGGGGCATTGGGCTTCTACTCACCACTGACCCTGGTGATCCAGGTGGCCCCAAAGAGCCTGGGGCTCCTTCTCTCCCTGGGGGACCTGTGAGACCCTACCAGAAAAAAAGGGCAAGAGAGGCAGAGAGTGACATTGGGACCCTCTTTCCCCTCTGCCCCCCCAGAGGCAGAAGCCCTCAAGGCAGGGCACCCTCCTCACCCACTACCAGATTCAGAGGTCTTAAAGTCACCAAGTCCCCACATGCTGCTCCAGCCCCCTCACCCGCTCTCCGCTAGGGCCTGGCTGGCCTGTCTCTCCTCGAGGGCCTGGCTGACCAGGAAACCCAACAATACCAGGAGCACCCAGGGCTCCAGGGGGGCCCATGTCTCCCTAAAATAAAGATAACAAAGGGAGGAGTGGTCACTGTAGGACCTCCCTCAGGACAATTCCCTCTTTTTCCCACCTCCAATGGCCTTTGGGCCCACTGCCCCTGCCATTGGTGAGAGGGCACTGACTTACCTTCATACCCGGAGAACCAGTTGGCCCTGGGGGGCCCAGGACCCCAATTCCTGGGTCACCCTTTGAGGAAAAGAGGGGTCAGATCAGACTCAGGGAGTCTCAGGACCATGACCCCCGGCAGGGGCCCTTCCGGGTACATGTACCTTTTGACCTTTGAGACCTGGAGCCCCTTTCTGACCCTGAAAAAATAAACAGTATTTGAGAAGGTAGGAAGGCAAGCACAGAGCTCAGACATGGCCAAAAAACATTCCCAGAGAAGCTCAGATGTGACACGAACACAGGCAAATCCAGGCATGTGACCTGAGAATTGGCTTACAGGAGCTTAGACAGGACAGTGGACTGACTCTTAAGGGCAAAGACACAGGGAAGCTCAGATGTGACCACAGATTGGTGGGAACTCAGCTGTGACCACAGGCACATGGAGCTCACACACGAGCACGGACACATAGGAGCTCAGCTGGGGACTCCAATGTGTCCATTCCCACGCTCAGACAGGCGTGGGTGGAAGAAAGGAGAATTATAAACATATGACCAGAGAGAGGCCTACAAGAACTCAGATGTGTCCTGAGACCTGTCCCAGATCAGATAGGAGCACACACATGTGTGTGTTTAGACATGGCAAATAGCAGAAGGATGAGGATAGGCACACAGAAGTCGGGGGTTGGGGCACCCAAGCCCTGGGAGTATGGAAGCCAAGAGTGTGTGTCCCTATGTGCTCCAAGAACACTGGGACATGCAGCCAGATTCAGGGGTTCTGACATGCAAACAAGTCCAAGAATGGTCCCTTATGTCCACAATCACACTTCTGCAACCAGGCTTGCACTTGCCCAGACCTCAGACTCACATCTTCCCCAGGGTCTCCAGGCTCCCCTGCACGGCCAGCTTCCCCCTGCACAGAATGGATAGTGAGGGGTCCAGTCACCCAGCCTCATCCCTCTCTGCCCAGAGCTCAGGCCCATGCCAGTCCCACCTCACCTTCTCTCCCCGTGGCCCTGGCAGTCCTCGGTCACCTTTGGCTCCCTGCAGAGACAAAGGTCAGGAGGCAATAGAGGCATTAGCCACAGAGAAATGAGACTCCAGGAGGGAAGCATGAGACCAGGGGTCAAATGTGGGGCATATTATGGAAGCTGAGGGTCATAGGGATGGGTAAACCATGGATCAGAGTTCCCTTGCTGTCAGAAGTTCCTCACTCACCGGCTCACCCAGTAGGTCTCCAGCCAGGCCTCCAGGGGCTCCCTAAGGAGGGGCAGGTCAGTACAGTTCCTTGGCCCCTATCACCTGGCCACTCTTCCCTGGCCTCCCACACACTCACCTTCTCTCCCTTTGTTCCAGGGGGCCCAACCACCACCTGCAGGAAATGCCCAGTGAGGTGCCAGCCTCTGCCTTCTCCCCATCCCTCCCTGCCATCCCAATAGCATTGGGATGCGGGTGTGGGGTGAGGGAGAGAAGATGATGCAAGGGATGGAGGTCAGGGTCAAAGATCACCTGTCCAGGGGGGCCCATGGGTCCAGGTTCTCCTTTAGGTCCGACAGGGCCAGGGAGGCCTGGTGACCCCTATGGCAGAGCAGCATGAGAAGCTCAGTGCCTCTCCACCACCCCACCCTGCCGCCCACTCCTCACATTCCAGGTACACAACTGGGCACTGGGCCCCACAGCAGGCCCTCAGCAAGTTCTCCCCAGAACACATACTGGCACACCAGGAATTCCTCTGTCTCCATCTTTTCCACTGGCACCATCACGACCTGGGGCTCCTGGCTTTCCCGTCTCCCCCTGAGATGGAGGTGCTCTGTCAGGGGCCTGATGCTGACTCTTGACCCCTGGACCCAGCTCATGACCCCCAAGACTCACCACTTGTCCAGGCAAACCTGGTGGCCCCTGTGGACCCTGAGGGAAAATAAGTCAGACGTGAGGGTAACACAGGGCAAGAGACAAAGGAGGACTTGGGGGGAAAGGGGACTTCAGGAGTAGGAACCCGGTATCCCTGCAGGGACCATGGGAACTCACTCACCACAAGACCTGGAGGGCCAGAGGGCCCAGGAAGTCCCACCGCCCCAGTAGGTCCAGGCAGACCCTGGGAGAAGAAAAAGTTCAGGGCAGGCCAGGTGCTGTGGCTCACGCCCATAATCCTAGCACTCTGGGAGGCCTAGGTGGGTGGGTTGCCTACTCTCAGAAGTTCCAGATCAGCCTGAGCAAAGTGAGACCCCACATCTACTAAAAATAAAAAATCTAGCTAGGTGTTGTAGTGGGTGGCTATAGTCCCAGCTCCTCAGGAGGCTGAGACAAGAAGATGGCTTGAGCCCAAGGGTTTGAGGTTGCTGTGAGCTATGATGCCGGGGCATTCTACCCAGGGTGACTGAGTGAGACTTGATCTCAAAAAAAAAAAGAAAAGAAAAGAAAGAAAAGAAAAAGTTCAGGGCAGTGCCAACCCTGCCCATCTCCCTATGACCCCAACCCATGAGCTGGCCACTCACCCGTCCTGGGGGTCCTGTCTCTCCAGGCTCCCCCTGAAAATGATCCAGAGACTACATGAGTAGAGACCCTGTGGACAGCTCTCCTAATGCTCAGCCTCATGACAGGGGATGGCAATCAGGAGGTTGGACATGGTTCCTCCTTCCATCCACCCCCACACACCACCTGTACTCACCTTCAGGCCAGAGGATCCCTGGGGTCCGGCAGGCCCAGCAAGACCCTAGAGAAAAGTGACCAGGGTCAGGGATTGGGGTCAATGTTATCTGCCAGGGTTTAGTGTATTAACATACATAAGGCCTAGCTGGTTCATCAGCAGGGACCAATGCCTGTCCCATCCCTCGTGGACCCCCACCAGATAGTGTTCTCTGTGACTCACTGGGGCACCAGGTGGTCCAGGGTCTCCGTGGCCTCCCTGTTAGGGAGGGAAACACTCTCATGAGGGAGAATCAGCCCCACCCCACCAGGGAAACTAAAGCAGTACTGCTCACTGCAGCAAGGCACAGGGTATAGGCAGGACAGGTGAGGGTTCTTGGTACTCACCGCTGGGCCAGGGGACCCCCTTGGACCCTGCAGACCCTGAATAGAGAAGATGCTATGAGCCTCAATCTGGGCTTGTTCCCACACTCTGGGGGCTTTGGCCATGGGGTCCCATTTCCACACTCCAGCCCTTCCAGGCACAGAGCTTATGTATCCATGGTCTGCCCCTCATGGACTGCACACATGGGTCTGCTCATGTGTGTATACGGGCCTGCAAACACACACACACACACACACACACACACACACACACAGAGCTGAGGTCCACAGTGTGGGCCAGGCCATTCCTGCCACCACTCACCGGCTTCCCTTCAGGACCAGCTATGCCACGCTCTCCTGGTAAACCCTGAAAAGAACAAGTTTAAGGCAACACTGCCCTTGCTTCTCCTCCACCATCCCCATAGAAAGTCAGAGGCAGGACCCAGACAGTGCCAGGCAGTGCAAACTCCAGCCCTGCACATAGGATAACAGGTGAAAGGAGCCACATTCTTGCACTTATGTGGCAAGAACTTACCGGGATACCATTGAGACCCCTCTGTCCGGGCTCTCCCCTCTCTCCTTTGATGCCTGGCACACCCTGCAGGCAAAGCATCATGCTTTAGCCCCCACCCCCTGCTATATGTCCATGCACATATGTACACAGTCCTGGTGTGTCCCCATAAAGGAGGGGGAAATACTAATATATGGTGGGTTTGGAGGCCTCACCCTGTCTCCTTTGGGACCTGGGTCACCGGCGCTGCCTGGCTCCCCCTGTGGGAATGAGACA